>JASFAT010002432.1:0-10529 GCA_031353405.1 Baronia brevicornis | reverse complement strand
TTTATTTTACACACACTGCCAGAACAAAACGGAAATGAAGAATGATCGGAGTTTGTAACGATACCTTGCAGTCTGGTTTCAGATACGGCCATAGCACGGTCTTAGCATTAATATATATTACGAATGACATTAGATTAGGTATGTAATTAACAAATTAACAGTTCCCACACTATTAGATTTTAGCAATGCCTTTACTAACGTTAATTTCGACATTTTACTTGGTATTCTCGGCTCCCTTCACATATCTCCTGATGATTTAGTTAGTTTGTGAGTTATCTACTCGAGTTGTAGTAACGTGTATGCATAGATTATAATTTTTCATTTTGGCGGCTATTAAATCTTGTTATTTGTATGTGGTTTCTTTCTAATCTATTTTAGAATATCTGAACACCCTGCAGAGCTTCAGTTATTCAGCAATTAAACATGATGGTATTGTTCGCGTATGGTTAGGACATAAGTTATTCTTTTGTAAGTATGATTTTCCAATGTTACTTTTACCCAAATCCCGATTTTATTTTTTAGACATTATCCTTTACACTTACGTCTTGCATTGTGAGGGCCTTAGGCCCGTCTCCTATTAACGGTAGCAGTATTTGTATGAGGAATACCTTAAGAGGGAAGGACAGGTAAAAATAAAATAAAATGTACAGGGGATATTTTATTTTATTTTTACCTGTCCTTCCCGTGAAGGATCTGTTAACCTCTACTTAAACGACTCTTTGAAAATTCTATTCTCACGAGTGATGCGTGACGATTTTATATCATTGCTCTTAACAAACTTTATTGCACTGAGAACTACTGGAACCACCCAGTTTCTTCTAACGGTATTTCTGTACCGATATAACATTTAAGTCCACTTCGAACGATATTTACTTTTCTTTAAAGCTAGTAACGCATATAGTATCTTGGTGTTACGTAAGTGGCTGGGACAACTTAACATCAGGTGAAACAATTATTTGTGTGTTTCCTTTTTCTTGAGCTTTTTGAAAGCAAAATTAAAAAAAAAATTTGATAGACATGTTTTACTTTGTTGTGTATTATTTTGATAAAGCCACAGAGCCTACAATATATAGTTAATGATTTTATAAGGACTAGGTTCGACCACTCCTTATGAACATACGATAAAAATGTTAATATGCGTCATTTTAATATAATATGATGAAGATAGTCATTTAATATCAAGTTAGGTCCGTTTATTTAATTTTCCCGCCTTATAAAAATAATTGTAAAGTTTTGTTTTATTATTAGTGGCAGTCGATCCGGTGGATGTGGAAATGATGCTTAAAACCTGTTTAGAAAAAGATAATTCGTATCGGTTTCTGAAAAATATCCTTGGCAATGGAGTCGTTACTGCCCCTGGTATGTGACTACGATTTATACTTATATTCAGGATTTTTATCCTATGCAGAAAACTCATTTTATTTCTTTATGTAACATTTCGAGTCCATTTTGAAGAATAATTATATATATTGACTATTCTTCTCATTTTTATCCAGCTGAGGACCCTTTTTTGAACCAGTTTGCCTTTTAGAGTTCTTTGATACGACTTAAAAAAGGTGCAACCATATCGTTTTGATTCTTCGATTATTAACTAGCTCATTGTGAATTCTATTTACATATGAATAAGGCTCAGATAATCGACCGATGGCGGAACAACTTTATTATCTAATATATACTTTATTACTGTTATTTACTATTTATTACTATTAATAGATAATAAAGTATATAAGAAAATAAAACAATATATCTTATACAATATATATTTATAATTATTTTATTGCCTACAGTCATTTTTTTAAATTGCGTTGTGTGTAATGAGTACATTTTGATGTTAATAAAGTAAACAATTATTTTGTATATCCTGATGTTTTTGTTGATGAAATGTTTTTGTGTAGTACCAATATGGAGGAACCGCCGCAAGATTTTGATCCCAGCATTTACTCCCAAAATTATAGAGAGTTTTGTCGACGTGTTTTCGGAGCACAGCCAAATATTAGTTACTCAACTGAAAGCATGTGAAGGTGGCAAAAAAGTTGGAGTTTGGTCGTATCTTAGCACGTACACACTAGATGCCGTAGGTGGTAAGTGTAAAATCGAACTTTTCTCTTAGCTATATATGTAAATATTTGGCAATGACTCATTAATAAAGACGAAAGCTGAGGTTAAGGCATTTGCAACACTACACAATTGAATTCATAAAACTTATTTTCATGTGAAGACATAAACATATCTTAATTTTTAATGCGTTCGGGTATAAATATTGCATTAGCCTTACTTCATGAGCGTCCTGATGTTTAATACGATGCTCATTTCTATTGACGACTGTTATACTTATTATTGGTATATAATAAGTATAACAGTCATAAAAATAATATAAAATAATTAACTAATGTCATGCGTTTAAGTAAGTTATTAAAAAGTTTAAGTAAATTATTGATAAACATTATGTACAGAACAAAACGCGTTGTGTACATAATGTTTATCAATAATTTACTATAGGCGTTGTTTTGCTGCATTAGTTGCGAAGTAGCTCGAAATGCAGCAGAAGTGTCTAGCAACAAAATGTTTGAATAATCTGCTTTGATCTTGGTGATAGTGTGTGTTTGGTGTTGTGTATAGTGGTTGGTGGGTGGAAAGTTGATGGCCGATTTTCGGTAAGTTTTAGGTTTAAGTTTCAAATAAATCCACTTCATCCAGCAGGAAAGCACACATTATTAATTTTCTGTTATTGTTTTGCTTGTCGCGGATCTTAGCTAAGTAAAACTTTTGACTGTCTACATATTGATGGATTTCCGCAAAGTAACGCCTGACTCTATTAATAATCGAAAATGTTTATAAATCTTATGTGAGCCCTGAGAAATTTCCGCTTTTGACGAAAAAAAATGTTCTTTGGTTATTTGTTTTTTTTTTCATTAAAATTTGTATATGAAATCTTTACTTGTTTTTTAAATTTTATATTTTTTATTCTAGTGTTTATTATAAATGTATTGTAAATTATTAATAAGTGTTACTTTATGTGCGGCCTGTCAAAAAATTTTAAAATTTAAATTGGTCCGTTGATTGAAAAGGTTGCTCACCCCTGGTTTACAACAGGATGGATTTAAATAAGCGTCGACTGCATATCATGTGTACCTTAAGATTATATCCAGATTAAAGAATTTACTTTGAATATAGATTAACTAAGTACATCTATTTAACATGTATTTAAATATTATTATTTTAACAGAAACCGTACTAGGTATCAAAATAAACTCTCAAGAAAACCCGGACGCTCTAATTTTGAAAGCATTGAAGGTATTACTGAATTTAATAAGTGAGAGGGTGTTTAATATTTGGCTGCAACCCGATTGGCTGTATTTGTTTTTACATCAATACAAGACATTTCAGAAGTATAAACAAGTTTCTTACGACTTCTTCAACGAGGTAAAATAGCGTATTTTTTGTACAATTTATAGTACGTTTTGAATCAATTGTAAATAAATGATTAATTTTTATTTTTTTACAATAAAATGGACGAATGAATGAAATACATTAACGGAAACGGGACGGAAATACATTAGGAATGGAAATTGTTCTCTAATTAGTAACGCTTTGAATCAAACCCAAGGTCATAGCGTTCAAATTACCATACTAAAAACAGTTTTGAAGCAATTATAATGTTTTGATATTATTATTTGTACGGTACGGTACGGTAGAAGTACGGTGATGAAGGTTAAGTTGATGGATGAAGATGTTGATTAAATTAAAACGACATCATATTCCAATATAAAAGGGAGGCAAATGAACTAAATACTCACTGTTACCCGTATACATACATATAACAGGATGTTTGCATACCTGTGTTTGTAAAATTGTTTGGAGGAGACAAAAAAGCGTAGTAGCGTAGAGGGAGGGGGAAGAGACTTAGCCTCCTTAGATCTTTGAGAGCTTACCGAAAACAGTGGTAGCAAAAAAAGTGTGTGTGTGTGTGTGTGTGTGTTATGTGGATATCTTAAGGGAATTCTTCTTCAATGGGAATGCATACACTAATCTAAAAATTTACATAATCGAGAACTGTTGAATAAATATGAATATGCCAACCACTAGCGGTAGAGTGTACACCAATATTTCTACATTTTGAGAGAGCCCAATATTTATATATGCATTAATAGTGCTTCCTTAAGGCAGAAACAGAAAGGAAAAATCCATCGAGATAATCCCAAATAATGGGGATAATTTTGTAATGTAATATTATATATTGAAAACAATATAATAGAAAATATTATATTATCTGTTAAAAAAGATAATTTACTTTTCGTAGGTAATCCAAAGGAAGCGAGAAGAAAGGAAAACATATAATGAACGTGAGATTGCATTAGAACATCAATTAGGTGAGTAACCTTCTAACAAAAAACCCACAAAAAAGAAAGGAAAAATCACAATCTAAAAAAGGGATAATTTTTTTTAAAAAAAAAACAAGTTTCGAATTTGGAATTAATTTTTTTCATACTCAGACTATATGCCAGTAACATAATTGAGCTGTTAAAACTTCTTTAGAACTAAATTATGTACGAGTAAGCACGTCATAAGACATGGTTTTACATATACGTACATTTTAGACCTTTGTTTAATGGTATGAATGTAGATTTCGCACAGCGAGCGCAAGTACAGAAAAACAATTACAATGATTTTATTACGTTCATCATCGCATACAACCACATTCTAATTTTACCTAATATGATTTTATCATTCATTATGAATGAATATATATGGACCTGAAATGACCATACCTGAAGATGCCTCGTGTTGGGGCGAAGCAACGTGTCGTTTACAAGATGGAAAAGTGGTAATGTGTGTTTGGTGTTGTGTATAGTGGTTGGTGGGTGGAGAATTGATGGCCAATTTTCGGCAAGTTTTTGGTTTAAGTTCCAAATAAATCCACTTAATTCAACAGAAGAACACACATTATTCTGTTATTGTTTTGCTTGTCGCGGATCTTAGCTAAGTAAAACTTTTGACATGGACAGTCAATAGTGATAGATTTCCGCAAAGTAATCCCTGACTCCATTAATAATTATGAATGAAGACAACAAATCTATATATAGATAAAAACATATCCACTAATTGGAATTGGTTTGAATTTGTAGACTTAGAAAATTACAAAAGAAAATCATTACTTGATCTTTTAATACAACATTCTGGTGGCGAAAAAGGATATAATAATAAAGATTTAAGAGACGAATTGATAACTTTGGCAACAGCAGGTACGGATACGTCTGCTGTAGCCATTGGGTATACTCTCAAGTTACTTGGGAAATATCCCAACATTCAAGAAAAAGTATATCAAGAGTAAGTAAAAAAAGTTGTTGATTTTAATTTTTTTTAAATATGTGAGTAGCTTTTTATAAAACTATTTAATACAAACGTACTTAGAAGCATTCAATGTTTAACTAATTTATATACAATCCTAAAAAAAATGCGTTTTCATATTATAGGTTGCAAGAAGTGTTCGGCGATTCTGATCGACCTTTAGTGAAAGAAGACTTAGTTAAATTAAAATATTTGGAAAGAGTGATCAAAGAATCATTACGATTGTTTCCTCCTGTTCCTTTTATAATAAGACAGATTTTACATGATCTTGCCTTACGTGAGTACACTGTAATAATGTAAACATCAATAAAATGCATGATAATACTAAATATTTTTGTTTATTATATTTTAGGTATTTTGTGACAATTTATTTTTGCAGCAAGCGGTCATATACTTCCTGCCGGTTCTGGAATAATTATAAGCGTTTGGGGGATTCATCGAGATTCAAAGTACTGGGGTCCTGATGCCGAGTGCTTTGACCCTGATAGATTTCTTCCTGAAAGATTTAATCTGAAACATTCTGCTAGTTTCATTCCGTTTAGTAGCGGACCAAGAAATTGTATTGGTAGGTAATACCTATTAAATAGATGTTACCTTACCACTGACGTTAATACGTTAGTGGTATCTTACCACTAACGTATTAACGTCAGTGGTAAGATACCACTGACGATACCACACCTATTTTTATTAAATATTAATAATTTTTATTTAAATACAACCAACTTTTAAAGGCAAGTAAATTAAGGTTGTAAAATTTACGAGTAAATTTCTAGGTATAGTCTTAAAGTAGTGTAAGTATACCCCCACGACAACATGGTCGCATGTGAGTCCAATACCACAAAGACCGGTTTTAATGTTATTATGGTGGATTGTTGTTTTTATGTTATTATGGTGAAGTGTTATTAGCACCAAAGTAGAGCTGCATACGGGAATTGTAGGAATGTTAGATGAGACCATGCAGTTTTGGGCAGAGACCAATATTTTAACACAAAAATAAGGTCTACTTCATAATATTGGACAATAACCACGTATTCATAGATATCTATAATCAATAATTTTAATACATGTGTGATCGCCAAATTGTGACATGCACTTTGAATATCGACGCTAAGATACTCTCTAAGACACCGACGTAATATTCGTTGTTTTAATGGTGAAGCAGTTTAAATTTCAATACAGTGACCAAGGGTCCCAAAGTGTTTTTACAATGAAGCTCGGGAGAAGTTACCGCACAAAATGAAAAGCTTTAGCGTCTAAATTTTAGTGCGATCGTACACATTTAAGGTAAACTGTACGTTTGTTATGACGACCTTGCAGATATCGCCCTCGAGTAGACGAAGTAGCTCCTTAGACAACTTTAAAATGCAAGAGCCCCAGGTGAAGATGGGGTGACTAAAGAGTTCTTAAAAACAAAGTGCGCTCTGCGGGATATTTAACTCCGTCTTGCAGAATGCCCAACAAACATGGAACAGGAGCATAGTCGTCTTATTCCATCTAAAAGGCCCTGCTCGAATATTATAACCTTGCACGAAGACTTGACGACTTTCGACTTCCAAAATAGGCCATTTGGGATGATTTTGCACCACTGTGGTCTACATTGGCACAGTGCCGTAAATTATACAGAAGACAAATAATAATCATGAGCCCCTATATTAGGAGGCCTTTGACTGATCTGGGCTGTTATGAAAGTCTTGAAGCTGTGACAAGTAGATCTTCGATACATCGAGATGTAAAAGTATTATCATATCGCCACTACAATGTCTGAATCTCTATCTAGTCTAGATCTGCTAAAAATGCAAAGCAGTCTAAATGGATCCTTACGACAGTTTAGTTTATCAACTTGCAGAACATAATATCCTTTTCGATAATCATCTTGTTTAAGAAGAAACTATCTTCAATGGTAAACGCTTGAAGTTATCCAGGAAAATATCTAATCATGCTATCGAATGTTAGTCAATTAGACGAGAATGAAAGCGATAGATGGATTCAATTGAATAAGTCGTCGAATCGTTTTGTCGCCCATACCTAAGAGACTGAAGACGAAAATCTTCGATAAGAGCGTCCTGCTTGTACTCTCAAACGGTGTCGAAATGTTGACACTGGCAGCCTCGAAGTGTCTCTGTTGGATATTTTTCAGAATGAGGAAATCTGCCCGAGAGTCAAAATCATCGACAGATAAAAGAAACTAGACGCAAATTAAATACTTAAACTAGGTTCTGCTAAGCGTTCCGCATGTTTCATGAAGTCAAAGTTCGGGGTAGGCGACGTGTTTAGGGATAAATTTTCCATGCGCATGATACTTCAATCACAGACGTTTTCTTTTTATTTTGTCATAAGTTTCTGCCACTTAATAAATATATATCTATAAAAACTTAAAACATCGGTTAATATTGGTTGTCAAAGGTTTTTTAAAAACTTGCGTATCTTTCGATTTTATTTGTAAGATACATAACTTCATTTTCATAATACATTATTGTTTTTTAGCTTATAAATACGCCCTTACGTCAATTCAAACAGCTGTATCGACAATAATTCGAAATTACAAGATAGTGGGAGAAGAAAAGTCAAGTCCGATTCCTCGCATAAAATCAAAGTGGGATATCATGATGAAAGCAGTGGACGATTACGAAATTCAACTACAAAGAAGGACACTTACTTCAAACAATTAATAAAACGGAATGAATTAATTACTTTTTTAATTATCATTGGATATAAATAAAAGGAGTGATGTTGTTTGTGTTATATTCATTTTCGATAATTTATTTTAGGTATTATAGCATAATAATATAAAACGTGACGTGAGCTACCCTACATCTATGAAGAGAAAACATGTTTACTTTTTTTTAATATGTAAAACCCATTCTAACGTAAAGGAATACATCGTAAAGGAGTATAATCTTTGTATTTAAGTATTTAGTCCTTTTAATAAATTATTATTTTATTTTATTTCTTTTCATATATATTCACGCCTATTCCCCGCAGGGGTTGGCAGAGACCGCAGAGCTCCATCTGCTACCATTCATTGCAGCGAAACGGCTCTCCATTGGTCGCTTCTCGCCCTCGTGAGAGTCAGGACGTGACGGGTGGCGAACCATGTCACCGTCATTTTCAACAAATTAGGTATATTAAATTCGTCTTAGTGAATCCCAAGAACCGCAAGGGAAGATGGAGGACTAAGATCGCCCCGCATCCATTGGAACGGCAAACCATGGATTGACAGAGAGGAAGGGAGAAGGATAGAGAAAAAAGGAAAAGGCAGATTGGCGGGGTTACCAGACTCGGAATAAATATTTATAATCCATATATATAATTATTCTGATGCGGGGATCGAACCCGCGATCCCCGGATCAGAATAACTCCTCAGGGGCGGGGCCCTCCACTCTGCGGGTGGAGGGCCCCGCCCCTGAGCCAATCGGTCGTCAATTATTATTTTTTTATTTTCCTTCTTTCCCGTTATGTAGGTACATTAAAAGCCCAAAATGTTCATTTTAATACGATACCATGAGTAAGTGGAATATGCACCGAACCCCATAGCGCCCATTAAGATGTTAATACGTTTCGAAAGTTTCTGAGTCATCATGAATTTCTTATGTTTGCATCTCGACAGATAAAGGTACCTGTGTTTAAGTTAATTAATAAGATTGAAGTTAAATAAAAGCCTTTTATTTTGAAATATCAGAATACATCCCTTATTTCATTGGGCATTTTGGCATAGATCTCTTCCAACTATATTTATATATATAAAGGTGTAAGGTATGTAATATATAACACTATGATGCTAATTTGCTATAAAATCTATCAAAGTTATATAATACTGTTGTTGATAACGTTCGCGTCTCTTTTCTAATTTGTATTGAACTTCTAATGTTTGGGTTACACATTCTTTACATACCATTATAATAATAATAATATTCTTTATTCAAGTGACCAGTGACTCATTATGGTTAGTAAATAATATTTCTTATAGACTAGGTTAGTTACATGTTGTATGTTACAAATACGCACGAATCACCGCTGTACCGTCCCGTTTGCGACGGAACAACAATGATTCATGTATATGCAATCCAGTCTATTGGATATCATGCTCACAATTCTGTTGGCACTACCCCGTACCCTTCGCACCAGAGACCCGCATCTTTTTCTCATGAGGGCATAAAAACAGTCAACACGCGCTTCAGCGAACATCCCTGAGGCACTGCAGTATCGAGGTAGCCCCAAACAGCACCCTGAACGCGTTATTATACTGAACGCGGAGGGCATTATAAGATTTTTGAGTACATCCCGCCCACAGGCTGCACGTGTAAAAAGATGTACAATATGCTCTAAATAATGTAATTTTAACGTAAGGTGAACTACGTGCAAACCTACGAGCAAGCATATTCGCCCTCACTGACAATGCCCTCCGCTCCCGTTCAATATCAGTATCGTCTTTTAAATCAGAAGTCAGATAGTGTCCAAGATATTTAAAATTATTCACCCTATCTAGAATACAATTATTTAATAGTAATATTCCATATTTGTGAAAATGCTTAAATGGGAAATAGCAATTATTTCCCATTTAGGCATTTTCACCGTTAACAAATATGGAATATTATAATCGTATGTAAAGAATGTGTAAATTAAACGTTTGAGCCTGATTAATATATAATAATAACTTATACGTCACATGAGTTAAAATAAATCTTCCACGGATAAAAAAAGGTTTTTGAAATATTATATATTAAAACCCATTCTAACCTTCAAGTTGTACACTAATTCTTTTCTGGTTATATTTTATACTACTTCTCTGTATTTAAGTATTTAGTCCTTTAATTCAATTTTTATTTATTTAATAACTTTTCCCATATCCGGCTTTTCTCATTATGTATATTCAAAAAAAGACGACCGATTGGCTCAGTGGCGGGGCCCGCATCGGAATAAATATATATATGGATTTATAAATATTTATTCCGAGTCTGGTAACCCCCCAATCCGCATTTCCTTTCCTGCCCTTTCCTTTCTTCTCTATCCTTTCCTTTTCTCTCCGCCAATTCACAATCTGCCGTGCCAATGAATGCGTGACTAGGGGCGAGCTATTATTCATATCTTTACCTGAAGGTACGCAATGGGTATTCAGTGCTTTTAGTATTCCAGATGCCCATGATGGGATGGATGATTAGGTCATCCATATATAGCAAGTG
>JASFAT010002876.1:0-90991 GCA_031353405.1 Baronia brevicornis | reverse complement strand
TCTTCTTCTTATATCAGGTCTTTATTAATTGGTTTGGATACGATTGAAAGTGGCATTAAATTAATTATTTCGGACAAAGGGACATGAGCATGGACAAAGCATTGTATTATTCCAGACAAGACGGACACGGTGATTTTGGATATCGTGTCCACTTTGCCTGTATTCGCTTTGCCCAACAGGTATCTGTTGAACTTAACTTAATTTTAAACCTACAACGTATTTCAATAAGAAACCATGTACTTTATAGAAATAATCAAGTCAAAATTGTATGTTTCATATGTTTGTACAATTGTAATTATAAATTACGTACTTTGAAATATCGTAACAAATATTCATTTTCTTATTTTTTTTCTCAAGCCATACGTGACTGTGCGCAAAATCTATGTACTTCTTTACAACTGAGGGGTAGGGGGAGGATCTTTTGGAACGAGATAGACGTTCTTAGGCGCATCATTTTGAAATAAAGGAAGGTTTGCTTGGTTTGTTTGCATTGCCCGGACGTTCCCTATATAAAATTTCTAGATGTACAAAATATACATGGCATAAGCCTTTGATAATTGGCTCTGTTAACTAAACTTTTCTGGTATAATAACCTATAGGTTACAGGCAAGATCTTCATCTCCTTATTACATTGGAATTACTTTCTACTAGCGATTTTATCATATTCCAATCATAATAAGGAAAAAGCAATCACATGATGATAATGTGTCTACTACAATTGTTCGCTATAAAAATTTATAAATTTTTCATGTTGTCATTGATTGATAAATGTTAAAAATAAAATAAAACGCTTAATACGTTCTTTTATTACTAGCTCAAGTCATAGCATATTTCCGATAAAAGACCATACCATGTTTCTTTTTTAGCATGAGCCTATGTGCAGTGACATAAAGAACAAATATTTTATAATTGAAGTAAATTCTTTCTATTAATTATAATAACAATAAAACAAAAAATATAGTTCCAAGTGTTTATTGTAAAGTGTGAAAAACTGCAGCTTTTAAACTCCGATAACTCACTAGTCTTTGTTAATGACAATCATGAAAAAATTCAGTGAAGGTAAAACCCGAAAAGTTCTTCGATTTTAATTTGATTGTTTATGGAGTGTTTTTTCATAATTTGATTATTAATAATAGTCATTCATTAATGTGTAATTTGGCCTATTCAATTAACGTTTTCTGATGACTGAGAAATGAAAGAGGCCTCGGAACGTTGATGTCGCGTTTGATTTAGCGCCGCTACTGGATCCAAGAATCCCTTACATAAGGTTGGGACTTCAGATTATGTTTTACGGTGAATAAGAATCCTATATGTCTCACATTTTCGCGTGTTGTTTGCGCTAGGTGTGACGGGTTTCCGCTTAATGCAATGTACGGTCTTGTATTAATACGGATGGTCTTAAAATGGTATACGTTAGCATATTTTCTCATTATTGAGCTGAATAGTCACATAGACATTTCTACTGAAAATGATATGAAAAATATGACATAAGAATAAATAAGTTTTAATTTTAAAAGGATAACTTTAAACCTTTGCAGCTTTTTATAATCCTAATTTTTGTATTTAAATTAAATCCTAATTTTCATATTAAAACTTTTTATGCCAACACTAGCAGCAACTTAGTGGAATCTTAATATTTGAATACCTATCCAAAAACTGATAAAAGCTATTTATAATATATATTGCATTTATTTATAATTTATATTACATGTGGCTAACAGTAAGAAAACTTTTCTATAAGCCTGTTTACAGTTTACACTTATTTATTATTTATGTACTGTAAATACTATACAAAGGTGGTATCCACATAGGAGGTAGACCGCTGCTATTCAAACTTGGGTCGTGCTCGGAAATATGACAATGCTTCAGTGTACGCCAATGTGAGCACACCTTTAGCTAAAGAAGTTAAAGCGCTAAAATGTTTATAGTTAACTTTCAGTTTAAACAAGAGTACCAAAAAAGAAGCATATATTATAACTATTATATATTTATATCCGTATTTCGGTGCTTAAAGTAAATATTATTTGTACAAGTGACTATTGTACTAACCAAAACTATATCCCTTGAACACATTTATGCAAAAGGTTGGCAAAGGAGTAACATGATAAGTAACCATTACTGCTCATGGACATCTGCAACACAAGAGTATTGTGGAAGAAGGTATGCGAGAGGGATAAAGGAAGGAGAAAAAAGTTTGGGCCGCTGGATCCCTGCACTTACTATACTTAACATGGTAATATACGAAAATGCCACCAGATAAGATTGATATTTTGCGAGGGTGTGGTAGTTACCCGGTGGAGCTAATCTATAGGTACGTGACATAGTGAGGCTCTACCGTTACAGAATAAAAGTTATATGGACCAATACTGAATTTACTATGTAGTGAAACGCATGTATTCATTTTGAAAGGGTGTAAAATATACGTCAATCTATAACCTATACATAAATATACCTATGTTAATACCAGCTTAACTTATCAATGTTATTGATAAATGTAATTGGTTTTAAACTGAGTCTTTATTATGTAAAGCGGCTACTTGTTTTTCGAAACACTTTTCTGTTCTAGATAAAATTTTAATATCTTGTAAATATTGAAACATACCTGATGCAACATCTTAACGCTACCGCCAACCGTTATTGTTCCCAATGGGGCGGGCGCGCGAAATTCAGCGCAAAGACTACCTACCTACACCTCCAAAGTTTATTGCGCACAAATTGTATGCATTATTTATTTAATTTAAAAGCGAAGAAACCCGAGTGCGATCATACGGTTCTATGCCGAAATGAGAACGTGAAAGAATGAGAAATATAAATAAGTCCTCAGTGAGAAACATAACAGTGAAAGTATCCTTGTATATTGTTCACGTGATAGAAAAAGAAAATGGAACGTGTGGCTTTTGCAATGTGTTCCCACTCAGCCGAGATGCTACGTTTAAGCTTCTTGATATTTTATGGAGGTGGTTGGACAGATCGTACTCGCCTTTTTAGGATGTCTCTATTTTTTAATTGTGCGTGTTGACAAAGAATTTCTGTTGTGTACATTTGCCCATTTAGTGAGCCATTTTCAATGAATACTATCTCGGTACGATAGCTAGAGGTTATGCCCAATCAAAATATAATAGATCCTCCACCATAAGGGGTGATTTCTTCAACGCACACGTAAACATAGCGTTCGCCTGGTCTTCGTAACACTCGCCGACGTCGGTCCTCACCATGCTTATAATTTCGAGCCTCATCGAAGAAGAGTACGCTACTCCAGTTACCTAGTGTCCAACTTCAATCTGGTGCTTATGGAGTAACTTGGGGGCCCGTGCTGATCATCGATTGCGTATATCAGCCGCTAAAAGCCTCCTCCTCATAGTCATAAGCTAACTTGTGCTCCTCGTACCTCTTAGACACAGAGATTTAAGTCACAATAAGGCAGGATGATGCAACAAACATAAATTATCCTACAGAAAATAACGGAGTTATTTTTAGTTGATTGATAACCTTCTAACAACAAACCCGCATAGTAAAAAGTAAAAAGTCTAAAAAAGCTTCGGATTTGGAATTAACTTTTTTTCATACCCAGACTTTTTATTAAGTGCCAGTAACATAGTTTGGCTATTAAAATTTTCTTAGAAGTAAACTGTAGAAAAATCAAAACCGCCCGATTTTTTTTCAAAGGAGTGTAATTACATAATTAAGTTATTAGTATATATAAATTTTTAGTATATATAATAAAATAAGTATTATTTTTGTCATTGCGGTTCATTATTATCACATCGTTAAAATTGAGAATACATGATTTCTTTAATACGACCAGGGACTTTTCGGTTGTCTTCCGTAGAGTCTACTATACCTGAAGATGCCTCATGTTGGGGCGAAACACTTTTCGTTTACAAGATGGAAAAGTGATAATGTGTGTTTGGTGTTGTGTATAGTGGTTGGTGGGTGGAGAATTGATGGCCGATTTTCGGTAAGTTTTTGGTTTAAGTTCCAAATAAATCCACTTAACCCAACGGAAAAATACACATTATTAATTTTCGGTTACTGTTTGGCTTGTTGCGGATCTTAGCTTAATAAAACTTTTGACTGTCCATATACGACCAGGGAAATTAAATATATATCTTTTGTTTCCTATTGAAAGGAGAATAGAAATAAATGTTCTATATAGTAAAAAAATATTGTTGAAAAACGTAAAATGCTTATGCTAAATGATGATTTGATCATTTTCGTTTGTAGTTCAAGGGTTGTTTTGTTTAGTTGTATTTTAAATGATCTTATCAATTTCATAATTTATAAGATCATTTAAAATACATCAATATTCTTATATAAAAGTAAAATCTTTTCTTTTTCTTTTCGATATAAATATAAATCGAAAAAGGGGATTTCATAACTTATTTGACAGTTTTCTACGGTTTACGCACTCGAGCCACGTCCGCGAATGGCATGGCCAGATGACAAAGTATCGTATAAAATACAACGAGCACTGGTACTGCTTTGCATGTTTCATAGACTGTAACAAATAAAATATGTGCTTAGCACTCACACAGGCCCCAATGTTTACAAAGCCATAGAGATTTTAATATTTTGTCTTTATATAAGATTTACGACAGTTGAGAATAATATAAAGAAAACTGTCGGTTACAAAGCTTTTGAATAATTAACGGGGCTTTTCTTCACTTTCATTAAAAAAAATCGGTTCAGGTTTTAAATTAGAGTGATAAGCAACGTAAGTTAAATATTTGAGTATATTTATGTTTGCAATATATTTTTCTTTGTTATATATGCTGAATGGTAGAAACGAAAGAAATTACGAAGGGTCCTTCTCTTGTTTGTTGATCGCTGATTGTTATCATAACCTTATGTTTTAAACTACATACAAATGGTTCCTAAGATGAAGAAATAAAATGAATGGTATTGGTTAAAGAAAATATACTTCCAACTGTAAATCACGGAGGTGGTCATGGTTTGGTGTTGTATTAGATATTATGGCGTAGGAAAAGTTCAATTTAAAGAAGGTATTGTGGATGATAAAGTTTGTTTAAAAATACTTCAAAAATTATTGGAATCTGCTTAAAAGCTTGGGATTAACCGCCATTTTAATTTTCAACAGGACAACGAACCCGAGAATATATTGTTTAATAAATATTGTCACGGTATGGCTGCTCTGTCATGTCCCTTATCGACTTAAAACCTCTATTTAATTACCTGACACTAATTCTAGAGAAAATGTATGGACCTTTCTTGATAAAAAGAAAGAACTTTACAATATCTAGTAAGAACGATCTCAAATGGTATTTAGAAATATAGTGGTACGCATTACCCGAGAATTACCTACATAGAAAAGTTCACAGAAACTCTTCGCCTCGGCGTTTAAAAGCAATCATTGACAAAAATGGTATATTCACAAAATATTAATTATCCTTTTAGTTAACATATTTTTTGTTGTTGTATAACAATAAGTACAAGGGTACCAATACTTTATGGTGATATTATTCCCTATTTATTATTTATAACTACTAATGATATTAAAATAATATTCTTGATATACATTATTTGTTTCATAAAGGTACAATAAAGTTAATCACATATAAAAATTAATCGTTCCCTGTTTCTTTTTAATTTGAGCATATATATATTATATATATATATATATATATATATATATATATATATATATATATATATATATATATATATATATATATATATATATATATATATATATATATATATATATATATATAACGGCTTATGACATATACTATACATAAGGTAACGATTAGAATTTGTGTTTTATTTTTATTTAATTTTGCCATTTATAAAGTCAAAAAAAAAAAATAAAAATTTTGTGAAATTAGTATTTAACTTAAACTTGATTCCCAGACACGTACTCCATTCGGTTGAGCTTGTTAATCGTATACAAGTGTAAACCCACAAAATTGACAGTAAAATAATGTTACGTCTATTAATTCCCTCGGCAGCCTATTAACAAGGGGTAGCATTCGTATTAAAATGATAAATGATTCTAATCATCATTTCTACTTGACCGCACTAAAGGGATCTTTCTCGTAACCCTCAGTGCAAAAGATCCATTGGGTTATCTCGGGACTATTTTGAGGTTTATCAGGGATCTACCTACATTGGAACTTTTACCCCAACTTGGTTGCTTTGTGCGTTAACTTTAACAAATTACCGAAACAATGAGAGCAGAGTTGTGCAACTCAGTTTTGTATAACGGAGATGAGAAAGATGAATTGTTCTTTTGACCCTTTTTGTACAAATTATTACTGTAATTTACAATGTGCATCTAACCTCTCATTTATTGCGCTCTTACTACCTTTTTATTTACTTTCCAATGTATTTAACATTGGAATTGGGGCATAAGATTAGTATGAACGTTTATTTAGCAAAAAGTCGTTAGTTTAACAATTAAATGTACATTCAAATTTTAGTAGGTATTCAACGTAATTCAACTCTGGTGAATCTGATAAGCATACATCAAATGTGGTGTGGGACATAGTAACAATAAACGTGAATTATAGCTGTGACCCCAAAACAAACCAGCTATTGACTACTTTGGTGTAAGTGCCGCTAAGAGGTTGATTGTTTATTTTTTAATAAAATTGAATATGTGACAATTGTTGCTTTGAAGAAGCGTTATATTGTTAATAGTGGTTGGTACGCAACCATTTATTTATCGGAAGTTATTCACAAACTTCGTATAAATAACCATAAACGCTGTATCTTCTTGCGCCTCGACTATGTCACCTCTCAGACGGCCAGACAGACAAACGAATTTTCGAGGTGAAACTTATGAGTTATCCTACATACGAGCCGACCTGGCACTTTGTGACTTCTATTTATTTCCATAAATTAAGAACTTTTTTTTTAAATGTATTTATCGACCATGAAGAGGAGTTACAATTATATACATGTTATAGCGAGGGACCTGAAAGTGGAGAGTACTCGGGAGTTGGTTTGGAAGATGTTCGCATCACTCCCATGTTCATAATCTTGCTCCCCTCCATACACGTCCACTCCAGGGACATCTGCTCCCACGAGAGCTCCTCCTGTCGTCGTCTGAATCCCGCGAGGGGAAGGGCCTACGATGGACTCAAGGTAGGAATAGTTTTCAGCCATATCTAGATGACGCGAAGTCGAATAGGAATCCCCAAAAAGCCGCTGGTAACAGTGGCTTTTAAGACCGAGGAGCGATCGGAGTGGAATATATTAGTAAACTTAAGCCCTCCATATTTCTTGCCAAGTATGGTCAAACTAATGTACCAAACTGGAGTTCCAGCTAGAGGCTGTGTGTTAAAGTATTTCCTTTAACACACAGCCACTATTCCACTGTTTAATCGTATAAGATATCTTAAGATACAAGTCCTAAGATCTAGCAAACTGATGTAATAATTCAAACAACATAATACAAGTGAATTGTGTGTTATTATAAATTATTTTATTTAATATATAAATGAAAATGTAGACAAAACTGATTAGTTAAAAATATCATGCGATCTTATAATATTTAACTAGCTTTTCGGGGCCATACAGCGGCAGTTTCTTGTCTTGTCTGTAGCAAGTCTAAGAACAATCGTGAGGATCTTTTCGTTGACACTCTGCTCTTGACCGACGACGTAGCTTTCGTTAGTATTTCTGCGCTTGACCTTCAGTCAATGGTAAATGAATTTTAGGGGTTGCTATCAGTTTTTCATGTCTTTTAATGTTATAACGACAGTTGTACTTGCACAAGATGCTGCTGTACCCCCAAGAATCACACTCAACGGCACGTTTCTGAAGATAGTTAACAGGTTTTGTACAGGGTCAACCGTCAAACAGCTTCGTTTCAAAGATTGTACTAAGCGCAACATGGCAGCCTTCAAAATTGACAAGCGCGGCTGGAAGAAAGTTGCTGACGGGCTGACAAGTTGGTGTAAATATTTACTGGATGGTCACAAGCTAACTGAGTACTGGTTTGTGAATTTTGCGGACAGGAGAAGGAGGGCCAAGGCGGCTCTCTGCCAGCCTATTTGTCACTTTCCTGTTGGGCCTATGGTATAATGTACCGTTCACGTATCAGCCTCAAAAGACGTTGCCTTTTAGTCATTGCTTCGTAAATCACCTGAAATAGACGTTTAGGTCAAAGAAAGGCACATTATTTATAAATCCTAATTAATATAATTTTATAAATTAATTAAATAGTAAAATATATTATATTTTATTATAAAAATGACAAACATGTTTATTTATATTTTATAAGGTACATGTTAAATCAACAGCATCCTCTTAATGAACATTAATCTAAATGTAACCACTAAAAACGGAAATTCAAAAGTTGCTCTCCCGAAAGGGTTGCCATTATTAAAATTAAAATTAGATTACGTTTTTCGGTTAAAGCCGTTGTTTTGCGAGGTAATTATCTTGGTGGGAGTGAGGTGGGTGATTAACAGCGCACGATCTAATTCGATATCTGTTGTAATATTTACAAGTATCTCGGTGTAGCAGTTTTTGGTACGTTTTTGATTGCAGTTTAGTCCCGATGATAATTACTTTTGGGAAAGGGTTGAGAGAGTTCTGTATACAGGCGGTTTGTAATACATGGTATTTTTGTTAAATATGTATTAACTATTTATTTAATACGAATATTTATATTTTAAATTTACTTTTTTGTTGTTTTCTGAGATATAAGTTTGTACAGAGCTAATTTTTTTTAATAATCTTAGCTTTTTTAAACATTCACAACATTGTAAATGTTAAAAATGAAATTGAAAATTGTTAATGGTGTGGCCCTATAAGTAGTCTACGAAATATAAAAAAAACATTATATAATTAATTTCATTATTTTAAATCACGTTTGTTAATTTATAATAAATTATATGATTTTTTACATATAAAAACACCCAACTTACACAATACACACCTAATAAAAATAATTTCTTTTTGCTTCTAGTGTAGGTATGTAGTTTTCCTTCTTAGTCATTTTCACTGCTATCAGAGTGGTCGTGGACAATTTTTTGGGTTGTGGCTCTTTTCACAATCAACCGCAGCCTTTATTTGATCGGTCCAACGTAACCTACTGCGAGGCTTTGTCCCTTCAATCTTACTCTGCACTACAAGGACTTCTTCAGAGGCGACTACGTCGTGATGCATACATATCTATAATTTTGAATTAATTAAGTACTTTCAATTAGCTGATTAACAACTCCTATTATTTTCTGAGAGAAACGGCTTCCAATTCACGGGTAAACGATTTTGAATCAGCACACTTATTCAAAGCGGATTAACTCCACATCTAGACTTTAAATAAATACCTATAGGTAACACATTTAGTCAAACAGACGGAAAAATGTTTAAAATGAAACACCCTGTACGTCATATTGCTCGGTTATTACTGTTATTGTGATTATATTCAGGGCTAAGTTAACTGGGCACGCTATGACAGTGTTACGCCTGTATACATTAATAATGGATTTACTACCAAACTTGTATGCCCTGGGTGATAACTTGCTCTAAATACGTAACTAAAATGACATAAGAAGTTCTCTTGAAGTTTCTTGAATTTATGGTTATATGTACATATATAAAACTATATTGTTAGCTTTAAATTTAGGTAAAAATTCCCTTAATACATTAATAAATTGTTATGTGGACAGTTAGAACTTTACTTAGCGAAAGACAACTGTTAAGATTTTTGACTTAAAGGTTGTCTTTCGTAGAGTCTACTATACATGATGATTCGTGTTGAGGCGAAACATGTGTCGTTTGCAAGGTGGAAAAGTGGTAGCGTATGTTTAGTGTTGTGGATAGTGGTTGGTAAGTGGAGGGTTGCAGACGGCCGTTTTTTGGTAAGATTTAGTTTTAAGTTCCCTGTAAATCAACTTCATCCAGCAGAAAAACACACATTATTAATTTTCTATTTTTATTTGCTTGTCACGGATCTTAGCTAAGTAAAGTTCTAACTGTCCACAAAGTAATAGATTTCCGCAAAGTAACGCCTGACTCCATTAATCCTCCATTAATAATAAAATGAAATAAATATATTTTTGGTACATAAAGAAGATTTAAATAAGACCTTATTATAAGACAACTGTGTATACTGTCTCACAATTGTCATTGTAATAGAAAAAAATTAGATAAGACAAGTTGTAATTAAGAACATAGATTAATCTTTCAATGAAATCTCACTTTTATTTGATATTTTTTTAATATGGTTAAACATTTAAATTTGAGCATCTCTCTGTTCTTATTTTAAATCGTTACGTCGGCATAGATGGGCGATGGACGTTGTGCCAGTCTTCTTTGTCTTGGGACTTTCACTTAAATTAAAGTTAAATTACTTTTTTATTAAATTACCAGAAAAATACTCGTCTTAATTTCACTATACCCATAAAAATGTACATTTTCACACTGATTTCTGTTTACATTGACTAAAACACCGATTCTAGGATTTAAGTGTTAAAAAAATATGTCATCAAATAGTCATCTAATCTAATGACATACTAAAAATATATGGACAGTCAAAAGTTTTACTTAGCTCAGGTATAGTAGACTCTACGGAAGACAACCGAACTTTCGGTTGTCTTCCGTAGAGTCTACTATACCTGAAGATGCCTCGTGTTGGGCCGAAACACGTGTCGTTTACAAGATGGAAAAGTGATAATGTGTGTTTTCGGTATGTTTTTGGTTTAAGTTCCAAATAAATCCACTTAACCCAACAGAACAGCACGCATTATTAATTTTCTGTTATTGTTTTGCTTGTCGCGGATCTTAGCTAAGTAAAACTTTTGACTGTCCATATAGTGATGTATTTCCGCAAAGTAACGCTTGACTCCATTAATAATACTAAAAATATTAATATTATCCATAGAAAGTGCCCGTTTTTTTTTTGGAGTTAAATTAATATCTTCCTATCTAACAAACCCAAAGATCTTTTGGCTCAAAATTATCGTCAACATAGAACTCTGATAGAAGTACCACAAAGATCCTGTTGCTTTGCGGACAGATAGATCAGATGCGGAAGATAATCCTTGGACTAGAACTTACTGGGTCTACGCAGGTGTTGGTGCCCTAAGCAAACCTGATAGCATCTATTAAAATTTAATTTAAGTGAAAGTTCCAAGACAGAGAAGACTGGCACAACGTCCATCGCCCAAATTAATAAAAAAAGTTAATAACGAGTATGATCTCCTATTTCAGCAATCACGGCATGTCTTGGCATGCTTTTCACCAGACTTTTGATGGTGTTCTGTGGAATGTGTTCCCACTCAGCTAAGATCACAAGTTTAAGTTGTTTTGTGGAGACAGTTGGACAGATCGTACTCGCTATTTTAGGAGGTTCCAGACGTGCTCAATGGGGATAAGGTCGGGGCTACACGATAGCCAGACCAAAGGACGAATACCGACCTCTTGCATATGAATATCGACGTCGCCAAAACGGTTGATTGCCAAACGCCAAAACCATTTACATAGATGATAATGCTCGAGGCATTATAATCTATATAAAATTTATTTTCACCAATTACAGTCGGTGCGGATTGTAAATGTTGACAAAAGATTTCTGTTATGTACCTTTGCGCATTTAGTGAGACTTTTTCAATGAATACTATCTCGGTACGATAACTGGAAATAACGCCCGCCCAAAACAACAGATCTTCCACCATAAGGGGTGATTTCATCAAGACACACGTCAGCAAAGGCTTCCCCTGGTCTTTGTAACACTCGTCGATTTTGGTTCTTACCATGCTGAAAAATTAATTCCGAGCCTCATGGGAGAAGAGTACACTACTCTAGTTACCTATTGTTCAAGATAGGCAATTTCTAGCGAACCTCAATCGAGCAATCCGGTGCTCACAGAGTAACTTGAGGGCCTGTCTCGGTCATCGACAGCGTATGTCAGCCGCTAAAAGATATTTAAGTTTCAAGTCACAATAAGGCAGGATGATGCGAAAAATACTATAATATATTTATATATTCTACTATAAATAACAAGGAGTTAGTTTTAGTTGCCTGATAACCTTCTAATAGTAAATCCGCGAAAAGTAAGTAAAAAGACACAAACTAAAAAAGTGATATGTTTTTAAAAAAAGCTGCGAAATTGGAATTAATTTTTTTCATACCCAGACTCTTTATTAAGTGCCGGTAACATAGTTTGGCTATTAAAACCTCTTTAGAACTTAATTGTTATCAATAATATAGAAAAATAAAAACATATTTTCTGAGATCAGCGAAAACAGAAACAAAAATTAAGGCAGTTATCGAACATTCACTCCATCACCTTAAAGCTAAAATGTAAAATCTATATTTACAACTTAATACAAATAGGTTTTTTATGGGATAGGAAGGCAAACGGGCCGCCGTGTCACCTGACAAAGCAATCAACACCGCTCATAGACAATCGCCGTGCCATAGGAAGTGCAGAAGCGTTGACGGCCTTTAAGAGAAGTATAGGCTTGTTTTTTGAAGTTTCCAATCTCGTATCGGTTCGGGGATGAAACTTTTCCCAGTGGCGAGTTGTACAGTAGTGGAATTCATCGGCTGAAATTATCTCGAATAATTCCTCGGAGCATTCCTTATGATAAAAACGGTAAAAAATTCTGAGAGATGAGATATCTCTCCCCAGTTCCAAAAGATCTAGCAAAGGTGGCTTAGCTGTCTCTAGATGGTGGTGATCGGCTTTGGTATGTATCCCCCTCACGTTGCAGAAGTTCACCCAGAGCGTGGGAGGGGATGCTTTCGACTTGCTGCTCTTGCCTAGATCAGGTTGGGAAACAAGCGGGATTTTACCTGCCTCTGGGCAGGATTGGATAAAAATTTAATTAATTATACAGTTCTTCCCATTGCCAACCTCCTGACAGTTAAAATGACCATGAACGAAGTTGGAATTATCATAATGTTGTATTGTTGTGGGAACTCAATGTGTGCAAAGTTTTATAAAAATTGGTTTAGTTAAAAAACTCGTTGCCAGATTTGAAACAAACCATTGAAAATGGGGTTAATCTTAATGAGACCGTATAAAATGTAGTGTATAAACAGTATAAAATAAATTACTACAGATCATAAAAATTAATTTAGTACATAAATTAAAATTATACTAGTACATAACTTCCTTTATATATTTTATACCTATAAATTACGTTAGGTAGGTGAAAAACTACTAATGTACTACAATAACTCCTCAAATTGACACAAATAAACAATCGTGTTAATCAGAGTTTAATCTAGGCAGGGCATTAAGGAGACTTGTGATCAATTGTTGATCAAGTATTGTAGGACCAAGTGATCAAAGGGCAGAAAATTAGACCATTTTATCATAAGTAAACAAGTAATGAAACAAGTTTATCGGTGCATAAATAATTATGCATTCTTTAAGGAAAAAACAAGAGACTCCAGCTTTTATACATGAAAAAGTTCTTTGCGATCTTATAATGCGTTTGTACTAACATATTGGATTTATATCTTTATGATATAATGTTGATAATATTTTTGAATTGTATATATTTTAAATATCAAGAAGAATAAATTTAGTAAGAAAAATGACAACGAAAGCAAAATTTATTAAAAAAGTTTGTTTAATAAAATAAATTATGTCAAATCACGAAATTAAATTACCGCATAACAACGTGAATCGGGTGTTCAGGAGCCCTATGTATCCCCTCACTAGCACCATCTAATCGGCATCCTATGGTCCCTATAAAATCACATTAGAGCCCAATGTATACGCCTCGGGGTCGCTAAGGGCTGATTCAAAGATACTTGATAATTGTGGAAGAGGCACTTTTTATTTTTATTGAGTCTTAAACGAATAAATATTTTAAATTTGATGAAAAATATTATAAATTCCTTTAATGATTGTGAAATAAATGAAGTATTTAGAAAATGAGTAAAGCTACTGTTATTTATTATGTAGTTAAAAATCCATATGATATAACATAATGATTAGATCTTCTTTATTCCTTTATAGTTTGATTTAGTAAAGTAATAATTTGGTTCAAACAATAATATAATAATCAAACTAGGTATCGCTTCTAGATATGTACTTTAGGTACGCCTAATCCTCCTTCTGCGCACGGTTTTTGTAGATTAAATATATAATTAATTTTTTATTGCTGACTTTATTCTCTTGTACAAATATTGTTTTATTTTATCTAGCAAAAACGCTTGGGGCTCATTACGTCGATCAAAAAAATCAGTCTTTCGGTTTAATTCCTGACAGTTTTTGTATTTTATCAGCAGACTAAAGCGATTTGTTTTGAGGAAGGCAGTGTTAACTGCACAGAATGACTTCGAGTACAACTATGAAATATTTAACTATAATAACTTAAGTTTGTGTGTACAAAATATTAGTCCAAATAGACCCGTTTTAATTTATATTTTATATAACTTGTGAAAAATTTGGTTCCAGTGGCTTCGATGGAAGTTCTTTTTGGATGTGGTTACAATGAAATCTTCTTAGCAATCCTTAAAGTGCAGGAATTCTACGTCTGTTTCGTATCGTTGGAACAAAATTCCGATGCCTTTAAAGTTCACTCAGTTAAAATTAGTGTTTGTTTGTTTAACAATTTCTGTTTTCAACTTGTTTGATTCCATGACGACCGGCTGATGGTGGTATATCCATTCTAAAAATCCCTTACTTTTCTTAAATATAAATTTAAGCACATTTAAATTTCTGTCACAAAAAAATTAACACAACTTTTAAAATTATCATTTTTAGTAAATTATGTTTATAAGATAAATATATCACAAAACAAAAAAATATATCGCAAAACAGATTTTTGAATAAAATCGCCTTGCTATTATTGCTCTTCGTTCGGCAAATGTTGTGAGTCGGGTGCCCAACGCCTTTCCCTACTTTTACTAACTACCTCTGCATTGCTTTCTTCTTTCCTTCCTATTATGCAAATCCTATCCTAACATCATTAGCAAAGCATTTGCAGTGTCAATGATGGATGCAGATCTCCAATAAAAGGAAAACGGTAACTATGTACCATTACGTAATCTACTTGTTCCTTTATCTAGTTGTTCCGTGCAAAAAAATCTCTCTTTAATGTAATATATTATATTACATTTAAGAGAGAATTTTGTTTTTATTTTATTTCGAACATATTGAAAACCGAATATGTACATATACATCATACAATATTAATGCCGTACCGCGTTGGTTTTGGTCATTTAATAAATTGTTTTCATTATATATGTTGTTGTTAATGTTATATGTTGTAACTTATAATAAAATCGTTTCTATATATTACACTCCATATGTAAAAACATTCAAAATTAATATCCTTAAACTTGTTAAAAACAAAAAATGATATTCTATAGTTAATAAACAATAATATATACTCACTTGCTTACTGACACACACACACACACATACAAACACACACGCACACCCGCACACACACACACATGTACACGTTAAGTGAAACATCTGTTTTAGGTTCATGTCCAATTTCTTTCTCTAATTAAAATAAAGTTTGTATAAAAAAATTCTTTTATTGGAAGTGACATGTAAATATTTTTGTTAATGTTATTTAAGTGCGCTGGATTTTGTTAATAAATAAACAAAATTATCACCACACAAGTGTTCAAAGGCGTATTTTTGGAAGCAGTAGCGGAACGTCACTCACTGCACTGAAAGTAATCAGATCAGGGGCACAACTAGAAATTGAATTAACGAGGATTTGACCCATTGGGTACTATCCCATAACAACTGCCGGAGTATTGTAATCTTTAAATCTACTAGTTTTAAAGCACAAAATAAATGGATTCATTTCAAATATCTTATTTATTTGATATTCATTTGTATATATAAAGTCACAGTGCCCATATTCCAACGCGCCGCATTTGTTGATCTTTGTATTAGGGTGGCTAGCGAGATCAATGCCTATTTGTATCTTATAGCAAAAAACCAACAGATGCAGACATTTTACGGGTATAATAATGTACTTAGCCGGATTTAGATAGTCTCGCTTTGATCTCTACTTGGCACTTTGGTGTTGCAAACCTCTTATTGTCAGGTGACAGGAGATAACTTTTATTTCGGGTTCGTGATACAATTGGCTTACGAATAAAGCTACAAATTGTCTATAACGAGGTGTGACGTAATGTTATTTATGGAGATTATGGTTTTTGTCAGCGTTTTAAAATGTTTGTTTCTCTATATCTAAGTAATAGTGTGCCGCGAAAATGGCGAATTTTTTTTAAGCTGTGTCGGTCTATAGATACAAGTTAGTCAGTAATTAATATTATATTCCACTTGATTAAACAACTGACGCTAATTTATAAAAAAATAATTATAATATTAGACAAAACGAAAAGATTAATTAATTGTGTTATTAATATTATGCCAATATAAGTGTATGTATGTAACTTAACACTTATAATAAGTGCATTCGTCACTTAATGTTCCAAATATTCAACTATTGTTTTTAATACAAATTAAATCTTTATAACTATTTATTTCTACTATGAGTTAGTGAACAATAGTTCAGTTCCGAAACAAAAGTAACATATTTTAAGAAAACAATCACCCTTATCCTTTTAAGCACTCAGCCGTATGATCCCATGTGTAAAGAGATATAATGCAACATAATCGATTATACACCCCAAAATTTATTTCTATACTAGTACTTGTACAATTTTCATATTACAACCAAGATGTAGACAGTACACTTTATCTAAATGTGGTTAAGTTCAAAATTGAATAGCGATACTTTTATAGCTGTAAAATGTTGTGCAAATGAATGTATGGTTTGCTGGCCCATTTGTCGGTCTGGGACTCGAACCCTTAGTAAACGCATGGGCGGAATGTTGTTGGTGTTCAAGTCTAATTTTATTGTTATTTCAATTCCATTTGGTGTACCCTAAGATTTTGGGGTACATTTTTTGATAATCACTATTTGTGCGTTGTTGACATTTGTGATTATTGTTGATTGTCACTTGCTCTTTTAGTAATGTTTAAGTGCTATTATAGCTTTATTTTTGAAAATATAAACTTTTTCAGACTTTGTAGTAAAATCAAATCTTGGAGATTTGAATGGTTACCAGTAAAGAAACACTTTTTATATTTTTATTTATATATATATATATATATATATATATATATATATATATATATATATATATATATATATATATATAGGTAATGGTCTTTTTTGTGTGGAATGTCCTTATTTTCCTTGAGGCTCTTACAACTTCATCAAAAGGCTTATGTGTAGTTGACTTTGGGGTTTTGGACAAGAACTACGATCCGATGACAAAAAATGCCCTTTAATCCTGAAGTTTCAAAGCAAAGAGCAGCTAGTAACCATGTAAGGGCCCTGTTCGTGTTCTATTTTTTGTTTAGACCGCTGTAAGAGTGAAAGGGACGTTATTAGATATATCACCACCAGTTGTTTGGCAAAAAGGACATTTATATATAGAGTAATATATAATAAAATAAATATATACTAACACTAACTCTGCTGTTGTATTTAATTTTTTTTTTAATTTTTATGTGAGTAATAATAAAGATGCATTTGTATTATAATATACTTTTTGTTTAATTAATTGGCTTAAAAAGTGATTCACTTCACACTGTTCTTCGCGCAACATGACAAATTTGCGGGTATAAGTTTGGTGGACGGTCATATGATGTAAAAACGAGGAAAAAGAATTGTAACTTCTCGTGGACCAACTTCAATGGGAATGTCAACAATTTTATTCATTCTGGGAAGTTCCCTCGCGAAATAGTATCATAAAGTGACGTAATGGACGAAAGAGGCTCTAACGATGCGCCGGCTGCGAGACCGGCTTAATGTCGTAAATAAAATATTAAGAAGAAATCACTGAAACCGAAAGAGGAAAATGGCACAAGTTTACGGCATCGAGATTGGACAATATATTTGTGACCTATTTTCGATTGTTGAAGTTTCAACTTGATTTAAGAGTTTTCTTACTGTTTTATTTAATCATTTATAATCGTTTTACTATTTGTAAATTTAATCTTTGTGCTGAGAGAATATTGAATAAAGTTGACATAAAATGTTTAGTTTTCTTTTGTGTAATATATATATACTTTTTTAAATATTTGGTCTTTGAATGTTTTACTTTTAATTAACTCGATATAATTGTAATTAATATTAATGTATAAATATAATTAACACGTTATAAATATAATTTACACATTTTTCAAAATATCCGTATAAATACCATCAAAAATTAAAAAAATACAAGGCAAACTTCCTTACTTCTGAACGTTTTCCTGGTATCAATGAATTATCTGTTATTACTTCTTTGCCCTCTGAATTGAATTTTAGTGTAACCTATAAAACGAAATAGGTCTATGTAGACTGGTCCTTGTACCAGCCCCAAATTTCGTCGCGTGGCTCACACGTGTCTTCAAACTCCAACCCATCAGTAAAACTTTACATGACAATTTAATGTCAAGTCTCTAGTTGTTGACATTTGTGTTGGGGTTGGTATAGTTTTATTTCGATTTTTATCTACTAAATGTAATAAATTTGTAATAAATGTAATATATTTTTGTAATTATATTCAGTAACAGTTATAACAGTCATTAATAACTGGAGACCCTAGCAGAAATGACTACGCGGTAGATCCAAGAAGCGTCGGAAGAACTGTATCCAGGAAGACATGCCTATCCTAAGGTAAAAAAAACAAAATTGGAAGCACGTTGCCCTAAATAGAGATGGCTGGAAAAAAATGTGGAAGAGGCGAAGACCCAAACCGGATTGTAGCACCAACGGAAGAAGAAGAAGGACAGTTATTATAACTAGTGAACCTAAGAGGACAAGTAAACCTTTTAAACAGATAATATACTATTAAAAAAACTAGATATACAGACATAGAGTAGACTATGAATAATAAACTGAAATTACTTTATATTAGAAGTATTAAAGATTCACTTACAAAATTTTTACAACTACGTCAAGTATATTGAAATATTATTCAATAGAAATTTGTAAAAGGGTTTTGGAGCATAAAACTGAAATTATCCTTTTGAGAATGCTGGAGAGATGCATTTTGTTTGTACGTGCCTTTGGAATGCTTAAACTAATCTATTTGCTATAGGGCCGACACGTGGCGAATTACATTTAGTCTCTGGAGACTAGCCTACTACTATTTCTTGCTCCATTTGATGTATCCTGGACATTCGCAACTTTAGACACTGGATGCGCCGAATGTTTGCTATGTTAATTTTATTGAATTTATAATAGTATGTCTTTTCTATTCATTGTGTAATGAATTCGAAACAGAATAAAGAAGGAGAAAAGGAAAAAGTACTATTAACTTTATATTTAATTATATCCTTGTTAGTTCATTAAGACAGTAAGAGATTTTATTAAGAATAAATATTTATAAATATTATGCTCCCTAGCATTACGAGTGAAAAACAGAATATTATTAATGATAAGAAAACTTAAAGTCGTATAAGTTCTGTTTGAATAAATAATTTCAACAATATTTGAAATTATCCGAATTTTATATATTTATAATTATTCGAATAGGGAGGAAATTATGGGTATAGTTTTGGAAAAATATAATTTTACCTGTTAATGAGGTCGTTGTAGTTTTGATCATGTTGTTTTAGAGATAATATAGGTTTTACTAGATAATATAGGAACATTTACTACAAACTAAATTGTAGTGTAAAAAAACATATAGATTCATCATTATAGCACTTAAATTATAATATATAGAGTCTAAATTTACATTTAGTTTGTAGTAAGCAAGAGGTTTAATTTACTTTTTAATTTTTTTTCTCGAGATTTTTCGTACATTAATAGAAATCATAATATCTTTAGTGTTTATCTTTATTGTTCCCAAAAGTATAATTTTTTGATATTTTTTACACTAAATTCTTTTTCTTTAGATTACTTAGTGATAAGATGCAAAAGTAATTTGTTTGGTTAATTTTGTATATTGCTTGATTTGTACATACACTTTAAATGAATAAATACGTAACAAGTGTCCCAATCGAGTACTATAACAATTTTGTCCCCACAAGCCCATTGCAGGCACGTGGCTTGTAATCATATAAATTGAGGCATGCTCATTTGAACACGTTATCTAGGCATGCTTACAAAATAATTGCAGAGAAATTTATTTAGTATAATTTTTTAGTGTAAGTTCAGTCCTTTTTAAAAATAGAATATTTTTTATTGAATACCTACTGGGATGTCTATGTTTTATAGTGAGGTTAAGATCTCAGTTTAAATAGTGATTAGGTTAATAATATTGGCTTCTAAAAATACTGTGTTGTAGGTACAAAACTACATGTTTTTCACAATGTACAGTGTACTGTAGTGATACATTGATAAATGTATCAATAATGTATTAAAACTTTTTATTTGAATATAATAAAACCATTTATATTATATTACTTTTTTTACATTTGTAATTTTAACATTTAAAATAAAAAAGAATTGAATTGCTTCATTAAAATAATGATATTCGATCGACTTATGTTTCAAATGTAACATATCGCCTTTCCTTGCACAAGTAAATAATATTGATAAAGTGTGAATGAAGTATGAATGAGATATAAATGTACAGTGAAAATATATTTTGTCGGTGTCACGGGCTCCAAATAAGTTCTCTATATTAAATAAACGTTCATTCCAAAACTTGGGGGGGGGGGGGTGACGAGTAGTGAGATTTACATATCTGCGCTGTGTGTTAATAATAAGTAATATTTAAAATAAGCAAGTTGAGGTTATTTAATTGCATACATATTATAAAGAAAACAAATGTCTTTTCCAATTCTTGTCCGTTTCCTTTATTTCCTTCCTCTCTTCCATTACTTTCTTTTTCCCTTCCTATTATTCATATCCTTACCTTAAGGTAGGCAAAGTATTTGCAGAGCCCTTAGTACTGTACGTGTTCATGGGCAGCCATGGTTGTTTAACATAAGGTAACCCGCTTACTCGATTATAATATACTTTATTTTAGCTAATTACAAAATACTCTTTACCATAGTGAAATGAATGAATGTAGATTAAAGGCAATTATTAAAATTATAATACCTGTTTAAATTTTTCTGTAGATATTAAGGTAGCTAAAGTCAGAAAGGTTTGGGTGCTTCCGGTGCACAGCGGAGGAGTGGAGGTTGCCACATCCGGCGGAAGCTGACGGCCTGTTCCATGAAAACGTCAGTGTACTATTGTTTGTTCGTTTATATAGTGTTTATATATGAAAATTAACGTGAAGAGTTAATTATTAAATATATTAATAAAATAATTACGATGATATATAATAATATTTTAGGGGTCACGTGAACAATTTTAAGCTTGAAATCATCATACATAAGAAGATTAACTAAATTCTGTCATGAGGTTTTTCAAAGATATTTCAAAAATTTCCAAAGTATAAATATGTATGTAAATATATTGTTAGTAACACCACATAAATCATTTTTTATTATTGTATTAATCTCAAGTTCAAAAATTAAAAAAAGGATTTCGTTTTCTATGTACTTGAGTTGTATAAAATATTTCTATTAAACAGTTATTAAGTCGAAAACACTTTTTTGAACGCCTTGTTCCTTGATCATCCACTTTTTCCGGTCAGAACACTCTTTTATTATCGAGTTCATCACTCCATAGGTATCTTTCTTAGTCACTAAGTTAATCACTTTTTTGTTACACATTACAGGTTTTGTTAAACGTACTTTATTTACTATAAAGATATAATAAACTTACTCTTTGGTTAAAAAAAAAAACAAGACTTTAATTCAAATTAGACCCACTAGTGAAAGGTCTTATCACTGATTGATTTAATACGAATTAGTGAGGATAAAGTAGCACTAAACCAAATAAGGAGTTAAATTCAATTAATCCATAATATGCAGAAGTAACCAACAAAAGTGCTAAAATTGGTATTTGTTATTTATGGTTTGTTAACCAATGAAATTGTGTATATTTTGAATTAGTAAACTTGCATAGCACTGTAACAGATCTGTGCGAATTGAAGCTAGAGCCCAACCGTGGTTTTTGTGCATCCATGAGACCCTAAAAAGGGTACATCACTATTGTTTGGTGTTTGTGTAAGACTTGTAGCGACAATTAAATAACTGAAATAAAAAAATACCTGCTATTTACTTTTTACTGATCCTAAAATGATTGAGCATTATTTATTTAGTTTATTTTTTATATTATATTTCGTTTTTAAAAAAATGGTCAACAAGTATATCAAATACAACAAATGCTTTATGTAAAAAATTTGTGTATTAAAAAATCGTAATAAATAGAATTTGCATTTTGTTATTCTCACCAGTGGAATATAGAAACATATTCGCTAGCTCTTGCTCCTTATACTGTTGTTTGCAAACTCCCGAAGGAACCACGGTGAGCGATAAAAGCTTCATGCATAATGTAAGGCCGGCCAAAATCGAAAAATTAAACTCCTGCCATCTGCCGGCCGAGTCCGGATAATTACGAGAGGGGTTGTTCTTGTTTTGACATGTATCCGTCGGTTTGCAGGGTTATGATCTCCGCTAATTTTGCGCGTACATATCATGTACCGTCGCACTACGTTCCCCACGGGTTGAGTGAAGTTGAACACTTCTATTACTGTATGCTATAGTAATGATCGTACATAGGTAATGTAAGTAATGTTATAAAAATAAGTTATGTTTTAAAGTAAGTAATGAATAAATTACAACTTTTTACTCGCGAGCCAAATTCTCATAAACTCCTTTTTTATTTGTATTGAACGGTGTGGTAGACCCTAAAATCTTTACAACTACATCGGAAGAACTTGTAAGCAAGTAATCCGCAAGTTGCGGACTCGAGTACGACGACGACGATAAGTCGTTGGCAATGACAGCTCTTCATCGTTCTTCAAACCCTACAATAAAAGTTGCATCACATAAGCAATGAGGGGCGATCCAACGGAGAGCCTCAGGAGATGCCAAGCCATCGACTTCAATCGCTAACGAAGAGGACATAAACAGTTAAAGCTAAAAAAAAACTATTGAAATAAAAAACTATACATTTTCAGCATAAACATTATTTACTTTGTATGGGCAATTATTATATTAATATTATATTAATTTCTATTCTCTGAAAGTATTGCTTATCATTTAAATTTAAGATTATTTCAGATTTTCAGTCACACCTCATACTATCATTTAATAATATAATAACTTACCTTAGCCCACGGTAATTGACAGGGGATAAGGTCTATATTTTATAGCCGTCGTTTGTAGACAAACATATTACAGAATTCAGTCTTAATATAAAAACCTCATTTATTAATTTTAACCTTCACACATCCATCAACTATATTATTTTTAATTTGAAATAATATTTATTTGTTAAAGTTTAATACAGATGGCTTCATTGTTTATTTACTATTATATATTTCGTAACAGTATGAAAAGATATTTTATGAGGCAATCATTTCAGATTTAATAAAACAATATACTTCATAGAAGTAGGAATGCAAGGATTTGATACTATTGGTATATTGATGGTATTATTTCAAGTAGGTACCAAATTTCAAATTTTAAATCTAATTTCTTATGTTCTTCTAATGCTTTAAAATAGAAAGTATTAATTCTTTAAATGGATTTGGTCCAATATTTAATAAATGAATCTGTTACAAAGTGTTAATAGTCTAATTGGTTAGAGATTGAGTTAATGATCTAACGTCAAGGATTTGACTCCATTTATAAGAATCCTTCTTGTTAAACAATAATGTGTATAGTGTCGCTAGTATTATTTTTAAATAAAAAAGTATTTTTTATTTAAAAATATTTAAGAATAAAATTGTAGAATGAATAGTAAAATCTGATTTGTTTTTAGTAACTAAAGTGCCTAAATGTTAAGGACTTTTAGCGATTTAAACTTCTCCTGTCTGATTATATGTAGTGCTTTAAACTATTGTGTATATGTTTTAAGTGAAATTTTTATTGGATATTGTATCCTTATAGTTTTTGGGGAACATTTCTGGAGAGAAGTTGATTGATTGTTTATTAATCCGTGTATAGTTAATATTGTTCATTCAATTACGTATATTAAAAAAAAAAAACGTGATTCGCCATATTTTGTAACATAAAAATTTTAATAGGTACTGTTTTGTCAGCTTTAAGCTATATGTATTTTTCCTTTTTAATGCTAAATCTTCATAATTTAAATACTAATTTATATTATTCTCATATTAAAATAAATATCTAATTACGAATAATTATAATGTTAAGTCAAATAGATAAATATATCAATATTAACATCTAAGACTAAAAAAAATTAACCTTAAACATTCAAATCCTTTTCATCATTGCCGCGTAGAAGTGCATTAAGATTGCGGGCGGCAGTGACTGGCGTATTTCAAGAGTAATAGGTGGATAGAAAAAATATCCAGTGCTTAGGTCATTTGAAGATTAGCTTACAACTGAAAATGGAAATTTTTCACATTAAGTAAGTATGTACATATTTTATGAAAGCTTTTCCCTTTTGTAACAAAGATTTTCGAAAAGAGCAACGATGTATTTATTATGTCAAAGTAAAGATGCCAATTATAGTATAAAATGATATTACTATACTTATTATAAGTAAATCAAAGACTGAACATGGATTAGGCAGACAAAAGCTTTTATGCTTACTGCTTTACGAAGCGAATTGGAGTTAATCGCTGTGAAAATTATTCGTTTCCCTTAGTTATTGATTAGGATATAATTAGAGATCGTGCCAATCGCGTCACGGCCCATCCGTCAACCTTTCGGAGCTAGAAGCGTGAAAAGGTAACAGACACGAAAAGTGAATGGACCAATTAAATAATTCAGTTAATCGTGGAGCCGCCGGCGGCGACGTAAACATGCGTGTGAGGGGCGAGAGGTTGTAGGAGGACGGGTTTTGGAGGGAGTGAGGGCGTGGCCGATGGCGTCACGAGGGTCTTGGCTCAGTCGGTCATCACCCGGCGCACGTAGCGGTCGCGGCGACGCGTCGCCTTTTCAACCCCAAAGTACGATAAAGTCGCCAAAATTTTCGACCGGCAGTATCACTCACCCTCCAAGGTGTTGAAGTTGGAGGACGACCCTTGGGGGTCATGTGCCATGTACTCCCCGGACAAAATGAAGTCCGGTGGTGGCCTGATGGCACCCCCGGGGTGTTTTCCAGGCCGATACAGCCCAACGTATCGTAATGCCGACCCCCGACGGTGTGTGCCCAACCCATCCGTGAGTATCAATCCATTTTACACTTTATTGTAAAGTGCTTTAAATCTACACATATATCTTAACATTGTCGAAAGGAAAAATCAAATCATGTGACATTTATTACTTTACAGGAATTAATAAATCCTTTTTACCCCAATAATTTGAAACTGCTTTGCGATATGTTTTATAATATTATTTTTTCATGCTGGCAACTGCTTTTGCGAGTGACATGGAGCTCCATGGGGTGTTAAATTAATTCGTTTTAGCGAATTGTTTTGAGTGTGTTGTGCATAGTTTTCTGGCATGCAGATAAAGTATTTTTCTTTATTTGTAACATTATTATTCCGTTTATAAAGTAAAAAATTTTTATTAATATTTATTTAAATGTTCTAAGTAAAAAACGGTTAGGCATAAATAAATTATTTTAATATTCTATTAGATAAAAAATTAACAAATGGAAACGTCTTAACGAAACATTGAACGTGTTGTTTCAGGTATTCTAAATTTAATTTTCATATTTCGTTCTCGTACGTAAGGTTGAACGCTGCATAGCAATTTGTCATTGGGTAATGCAGATTCCGGCTATAATGTTTACAGTTTAAGTAAATAAATTTATTTGCTATAATATTATCTTTACCTTTCGTATGGAAATGTTTGAGTATTTGTTTTTCGGTTTTTGGGAAAATACAAAATTTCATCAAAATATATTTAAAAATACATTAAAACGATGAAAAAATTTGATATTCAATATGTTTCGTGCTAAAACTAGTGTTTAATATATAATAATAGTTAATATAGTTCAATGAAAAATATTTGAGCGACGGCTACGGCGTAGCATCGTTCTAAGTTCGGCCGCCGTCGCTTCAGAGGTCCGTCACGCGTAAATCATTACCAGGATCTACTTTTAGTTTTAGAAAGTTAGTTATTATTTATCTAAATAGCTTGAATTTATAAAATTTAAGTAATTACGGAAACTTTTTAATTGTTTATTTAGTTTGTATTTAATATAATAGAAGTATATTATATTATGATATTGAGGTTAACTGATACATTTAAAAAGAGTGTTTTAAAAAAGTATATACCAAATTTAATATATAAACTTTAAAATGTTTCTTAGAACATATTTCAACGCACTCTGATTATTGTAGCACTTATAGTCGCTTTGGAGAGTATTTAACTTGAAAATGTATAATCTCGTAAAAATAATTTATTCTTCAGTTTGAATTAAAAAAATAAGTAAATAAAAAAATAATAGGCACTTATAGTTATTAAAAGTTTACACTACTTTATTTGTTGCCTATGTCTGAAAACTATGCACAATTGTGTAGGCATGATATTAATTTTTTATTTTCAGGTACCCAGTCACTGTTAGAACTTACTCAATATTATATACTAATTTTTATGTTATTTATAAGTTTTTTTTTATAGAGGATTTCAATATTAACATACATACATTTTATTTTAAAGCGTGGATTATATTTAATTAAGAAATACTTCTATAACGTAAATCACTAAATGGAATATATGAATCACTACGTTTAAATTAATATTTTATTAAAGTTTAGGCCTAAAATTATCTATATTAACCTCTAATGATTAAACTTGTAAGTATACTTACTTGTACTTACGGCAATACATATTGCTAACGTTCTGTTTTACTTTTTTATCTAAGTCAGAATAAATATCTGTAAAAAATACCCGTCAATATATGTATGACTATAAATATTTATCGTGATGCGGAAATCGAAATTACGACTATTACCTTCAATGTTGAATTATGTCACTATGCCATGTATTGGGTCTTCAATATTAAAACAGAAAGACATATTTTTAATTGGTCTTTATTTTCTGTGAACAAATAATTCAATCGTTAAAAAATAAATGTCATACTAATAACGTGGAACGTATAAACATTAAACGTTTGAGGTTCGTAATACAAAAATTACAGGCACTGAAAATGCATGATGAGCCGCTCAGCTTACTCGTAACCAGTATTATGATGACCATTTCTATTATCATTATATTTAAGGATGCGTATATAATATAAAAATATTATTTAAAACAATACAAAAGTAAACAATTAATAACATAGAAATATTACTAAAATAAGAATGTCGAACATTAATTAAAAAAATATATTAATACAATAGGATCCATTACAAATTACGTCAAAATTAGTCTATTCAATCTTAATTCATTTAAGTTAAAGTGAAATAACTGAAAAAGTGGGCACCGCATAAATGCCGTGAGTTTTATCAGCAAACATGCGTAGATTACTATTTTGCGTCACTCAACCGGCACAATAATATAGGGATCTTAATCGTATCATTATTAAAAAAAATACACAGAAAATGGACCCAGTGTGACAAACAATTTTCATTACAATGGATCAGGTCAAGACTTGTCTAAGCGGAACTGGACTCAAAAGAAAATACTAGTGAGTGTTCGCTACGAAAAATTCGCTACGCTAAACTGAGAATAGTACGCTAAATTGAGATTGATCAATATTTTTTCCCATTGATCCTTTAGGACAACGCCCGATAACACTCACAATGCACAATGAATGATTGCCAAATTAGAGGATCTGCAACTAGAAACTCTCCGTCACCCATAGTAGGTAATAGTATTTAAACATATGTATCAGTGCATAAAAATGAACAAGTTTTTTGTCCCGTTTATGTCCCTAAATCATTCATCAGGTTGCGATGAAACTTTAATAAGTTGTTGTTAAAGCATTTTACAATAAGAGGAATGGGAGTTTTAAGGTAGATTCGATATCTTTCAAAGTACATTATTTGAAATAACAAGACGTACACCTAGATATGATGTACTGCTTTCATTTCGTCCATGGAATGTATTCAAAATGTCTGTAACAGTTTATACAATGTTTTAATGATCTTACCCGTAGGAAGATATATATATATATATATATATATATATATATATATATATATATATATATATATATATATATATATATATATATATATATATATATATATATATATATATATATATATATATATATATATATATATATATATATATATATATATATATATATATATATATATATATATATATATATATATATATATATATATATATATATATATATATATATATATATACAGCAATTGAATTTTTAGAATTATGTTTTTAACAATAGTAGTTTTTACATGCGTAGCTGAGTGGTTATTGTATCATAATTCTGAGCTAAGGATGTTTGACTGATATCACGGTCATAAATAAAATTTATTTAACGGGTTCTCTAGATCTTATATATGAACTTTTATTTCATAGAATCTCTAAGAAAATTCTTCCAAATTTTCTGGTTCTCAAAAAAATATTAATTTGCTACGAGAGAAGCCGAACAGTATATACGAAACGAGAAATCTATAATTTTTTTCTTGTTTTTTTTTATAAGATAGGAAGGCCAACGAGCAAGCGCGTCATCTGATGGAAAGGAATGAATGACGCCCATAGTTATTGGTATTGTAAGCTACGCCGGCCTTTAAGTTTAAAATAATATAAAGCGAACTACTGACTCGAAACGAAGAAAAAGCCGCTACGTAAAAAAAATGTGCTACGGATTCTTCAACTTAAATAAATATCAATCACGATAATTTTAAATTCAGAAAACGGTTTAAATTAAACATTTCATTATTTTCATATTCGAATGGTAATACAAACGATTCTCGTTTAGTCATACTTACGTCAGAATTATAATTTGAATGTGCCAGTTAATTTAATTTCAATAACGATCTACGTTCTGTATGCCTGTGTCACGATTGTATTTAATAAAGGCGCATGTCGATTTCATTTTATTTATATAGTACGAACTATTACAGAACGGTGTCATATTTTTGCCATGATTTTAGTAGCTCGAAGTGTTGTGGTCTTCCTTCTTTAGTGAAATATTATCACAAGAGGTGGTTCCACTTCTTTCCCATCTAAATATATTTCGTTAAAAGGATAATTTTGCTCCTTATCTAAATCTTATATTAAAATGAAAGAATGATGTAATCGAAAATCAGGTTTTCAACTAATTTATTATTTCTAATAATTTTTTTATTTGATGTAGAGTTTACCAGAAGACACCTCTCACCGACATCTCCATACTAGATCTAGAAACGGACCTGGTTATCATTAATTTTATAATTTCGGTTTTACACTGATATTTCACGTTAGCTTTTCTATGTCTTTAAGAAATATGTGGATGATGAAATAATCTAAGTAATTTTATTATTGGAAATCAAGCACGTGTGAATACCGTCCTCTAAGTAAATAAAACAATATATTCTATCTATTGTATCATCAAACCTACAGTCTTTTATGTAGTAACAAATCTCCCGTGTAGGCGCTCCATTTCATTGCAATTCTCAAAGTACTACCTTCTCGTTTTGGTGCGTTTTGTAATTGGCGGTGTGGAGTGAGACAGACAAAGGCAGCCGGTGCTATCTTATTTTATTCATGGAGGCGCGAAACACGCCGCGTTGCGAGATAGACTTATACGAGGAGCCTCGCGAATAGCAGGGATGGACGGGAGCTCCTATGACCGACTGCAAACAAAACACAAGCAGGGGTGCGCGGCCACCGACAATTGTTATTCTACTATATAGTTATGTATATCTACATTCGTAAAAGGAGGAATTAAAAAAAAAGAAAGAAAAATGCAACTATTTAAACTTTTAATAAAATGTAAATAATTAATGATGGTAAGTATGAACTTGAATCGTTTGAATATAAAAACAAGAATAGTTTCTTTCGTAATAGATCAAACAGGAAAGATGTTTAAAACATATTCTAGTCGTGAATATAGACAGACCTATGACAGGCAGCAGCTTAACTAACGGGAAATCACTGGCTCTGTTACAGTTCAGTCCAAATCCAATTTGTTCAGGGTGGTGACAAAAGGCTAGTCTTCCCAAAATGGGAAAAGTCTATGTCCAACAATGGAGTGTTTTATAATTAACTTTAACATTTTAAGTGGACTGTTTTACGTTTAACTTTAAAATTTGTTAACAAATGACTTATGCAATTGACGACCAATTGGCTTAGTGATTAATGGCTGCGGGTTCGATCCCCTTATCGGAATAAATATCTGTATGGCCTACAGATATTTATTTCGAGTTTCTCCGCTAATTCGTATTGGAAAAGCTTGTTGGGCAAGCGATTTCCGGAGAGCCAACCAAGCCAAGAAATGGGGAGACCCGAACGCACTAGTGGGATATATGTGTACATATATACTCAATTGGATAGAATTGCAGTTACATTATAAGGTTGTGAGTTCATCATGGGTGGTTTTCATGTAAACTATATTTTCTTAGCTTAGTTGAAATGGTTAAAAAGAATTCTACTAATATCAAGACTTTTTTAAGTTATCTAATATTAAGACTTTTTTAAGTTATCTAAAACACATTGAAGAATTGAAGATCACGTTGATTTCCCGTTTATAAAAACGAGGGTTGCGGTTCGTTTTACATTAAAAGGTTTGCTTGACTATTCAAATAATTCGTTCATTCGCTTAAATTATATAATTTTTTATAAATTGATATTATTGTATTTTCGAGAACCAAACGTAACCGATATAATTGTCTCATTATTTATTAAAAATCACTAAGTTGCAATGAAAAGGAACGTTGCAGTTCAAAATGATTTGTATTAAAAATGTTTATATCCTTTGTGTAACTGAGTTTGATCAGTATAGTAAAACCTCAAAATATTTACATCTGTTACAATACAATAGTTACATCTGTTTTTATAAAATATGTCTGTCTATATTCTATTGTTTCTTTCGTCATTTATTTTCTGTCTATAGGAACTTCATTGTGAAATTGTAGTAAAAGTTCGATTAATACGGAATTGACGTGTGACAAGAGTTTAAAAATAAGGAACTTTAATAATTTTAAAATACAGAACTTTTAACTTTCTATTTCGAGTTATACGTGTGTCCAAAAAGGGTATCGGGTGTTCGATGTGTGAATAAAATTAAAAATTGTATTATAGAGACGCTAAAGTGGAAAATTATTTGGAAAAACTTATGTTATCCAAATGCCCACCATCACGTTGCTGGTCTCCTTTAATCTTGAACGAGTAACAACGCTCGCTCGCGAGACTGCCGCAATTTTGATGTGATATTGTCTTCAGATTTGTCTGATCGATTTTTAATTTTTGACGTAAACTTAAAATAATAATATAGGATGGTAAGATGTGGTTACCTCACAGGTGATTTACTACGTTCGTCTATACTAATCCATATTTCAATGACACTAATTATTATGATAATGTAAAAAGCTTTTTGCGACTAGAATATTGAGGTTCTTATTGAAAATACAAGATTCACCAGAAAAAATAAAATAAATCGTTATTCAGTTTTTTTCTGTTTTAGAACGTCTTCCAATAATTTAATACTCTAATAAATAAAATATATCTACAAAATAGATGTCTGCTATTTCTGCCTAGATGATCGAAGAAGAAAACCTTATTCGGGAATTCTTCAACTCGTCAGTTCAACGTGACTCTTAGTTATTATTATATGTATATCAAAATCATGGATCTATATGAACTCGTTTACAAAACCAATAATGATCGTTTTTGTTATTATATATTATAATTTTCGGTCGTCGATTACTGCTATATGAGATAATTAGCTCACTAGCAAAATTAAGATTTCGGAGTCAATGGTCGCGGGTTCGATTGCCGAGTTGGAATAATTATTTATATAGTCCACATTGGCTTTGGTTAGGCTTGTATTTATTTTGACTTTGGATGCCAAACTAATCTGTAACAAGTCTGTAAAATTGTTTTGAGAAATTTATGGATTCAGCGTAAATTCAATATTTTAAGTTGATGGATGAATAAAATTTCTAAGCTTATGTCCTTAGGAAATTTGTAAGTTTTATTGACTGAGAACAATTTCTAAGAACAGAAAAGATGGATCTGTACTAAGAAAATATATAAAAACTAAAATGAAATATTAAATAAACACTATTCCTCGTATGTTTGCAAACTACCAAACTTGCCAGCTGTAACGACGGAACCGCGGAGACAACGTTGAGACGATTGAAATTACGAACGAATGAAACTACGGCGTTGTAATTGGAATTTCAATATATTTTCTAGATAAACGCCATGTATATTGTCTTTGTTTTTTTTCTATTTCACTTATCTATTTCAAAAATATAAGCCTTAGATAAATTCGCTAAATATCAACAATCATAAAAGCAACTTAATATATAAATCTACCGTTAGGGAAAAAAGCTTATCCGACAATATTACGAGCATTCTTACTCATTCTGTTCATATTTTTATTATTAATTTAATTAAATTAATAAATAAATAGCTCCTGCTGCACAATAGTTATCTTATTTAAACCTTTTTATTTATAAAAACATGTGTAAGTGTGGCGTGCGGTGGATCTGTTTTATATACATACATACATCTATCATAAACTATGCGCATTTGGAGCTTGACTTCATTGCTGGGTACTCAACTTTTAGATCAAGATGTCTGGGCGCAAATTCTAACCAAAACTATGTTTTCACAAATAAAAGTAGTTCACTAAATTGCAGCCAAAGTATCCATAACATAGTCATTACAATGAACATTTATCGCGAGACGTTGACTCAGCAACAAAAGGTCTAACAAAGTGCATAGTCATTCGTAGAGACGTTCTTTATTTAAAAAGTAACTATTTAGCTCATTAAAGTCCAATACATTAGATTAATATTACATTTACTTTTACCAATAGGTAAATTTAAAAAAAATAATTTGTTTTATTATATATTTAGTTTAAATGTGTACGACTAAATATACAAATATAATTTATATGTAAAGATTATAATTATATGAATTGTAGCATACTAGTGCATATTATAGTACTCGCAATATGTACACTATTTTTAATCCCCAATTAGCCTGCCAAACGTAGAGATTACGGACAATTAGCCGTAATAATATTGATGATCATAAATGAATATATCGGTATAGTTCTAAAATCTGTAGTATAAACTGGATATAAGATTGAATTCTGAATTTAATGTTAACTCTTTTGGATGAGCAGATCACGTCTGTTGAATAACTGATACTCGTTGGTGTAGACAAGTGCTGGAATGAAGACCGCATCTCGGCGAACATTGTGTGGGAAGCCTCCCAGTTTATGGAGTGATGCATGTAGCCGAAGATTGGGCTACGTAGCGCTTTACGAGAGGCTTACCTATATTCATTAGTGATCGCCGTAGGCTGATAATAATAATGCCACTGTAATAGGAAACAAAAAAATTGTACTTATCTGTACATTTTATTTCTATAAACATGCGTACAACATTAAACGGACTTCGATAAATATCTATTTATTGTATATTTATTTGTGTTAGCAAATTGAGTCGGCATCGGGCTGGTTACATTGATCGAAGAACAGTTAACTGCTTGCGTGGACAAGTATTGGGGTGAGGATGACGTTCTGCAAACTTACTGTATTTTGAGTGTCGATAACCGCTTCATGGCTAGCATGAACGTACGTACTTGTATCCAAAGTTCTGCCTTGGGGAAGGCTTATGGCCATGATGACAATAATGGTCCAATGGACAAGGTTTGCCGAACATGTAATTTAATTTCAGTCATTGTATATACTCGTAATAGAAAAGCTGTAATTTAGCGGCAGAGCCTTATTTCTTCGTTGTTTTGGCTATAATAAATATGTGTACTCAAAGTTATCTAAATTTTTGTATTTAAAATTGACTTTTGTATAAAGCTAGTGCATTTAGGTTATATTATATTGAAAAACTACATAGAAAATCTTGACGTAACTTGCAAGCAAAGAGGTTTTATTTTAATACCTCTTGTTTTGAAGAATTTTGTAGAAAGTTAGTGCATGTAGGTTGTATTATATTGAAATACTACATAGAAAATCTTGACGTAGCTTGCAAGCAAAGAGGCTTTATTTAATATCTCTTGTTTTGAAGAATTTTGTAGAAAGTTAGTGCATTTAGGTTATAATATATTGAAAAACTACGTAGAAAACCTTGACGTAGCTGGCAAATAAAGACTTTTTATTTGATAGCTATTGTTTTTTTACTAAGATAGAGTTGAAAGTGGAGATTTTCCAAAGAATAATAGGCATAATGTAAATCGTTGTCAAGCAATTCTCAGCCTAGGGATTTCTTCTTAGTTCTCAATACGAGATTAGCGTGAAAAAAAATTAATAATTTGCTGATATTATTTTATATGGACAGTCAAAAGTTTTACTTAGCTAAGATCCGCGACAAGCTAAGTAAAACTTTTGACTGTCCATATAGTGATGGATTTCCGCAAAGTAACGCCTGACTCCATTAATAATGATATTATTTTTTTACTTTTTATTTTTTATATTTCTTTTTTTATAGTATGTATAAATATGCAGGCTATAAATGATGCATGGCTGTTTAGTTTTGCATATGAAGGAAAATTCGCTTAATGGGCATTTTGAAATACATTTTCAAATAAAACAAATTGTTTGACTATTTAATGACAGTGAGCACTTTAGTTCTTTGTTGGTGCTTATCTCGCGTTAATATCATTTATTTTATGCACATTAAGATAGGTCACTGAATGATATTGCAGTCACGCGAACAGAAATACGAAAACAATTGTAACAGAAACATTTACTTTATATTAGGTGTAATTGAAGTTGGAGGACGACTTCATTTAAAATAATATTTTCAAGTTTCTTCAATTGCCTTCTCAATTGTTTTTCTACCCATAATTTTTTGTATCAAAGATTGAGGGCCTCAGCCTTGAACAATTAAAACACAACAAAACCATTTTTAAAAAACTCAATACAATAGCTCGAGATTGGGCTCGACCGATCTCCTTATATCGGATCAGGTATTTCAAGAGTGAATTATGAGTACAAGTGATAATCCATTCTTATTAAAGAAAATACCACAACTATCACCATCATTCAAATACACTACGGTACAACGTCACAAAATTATTTAAAACCTGACTTATAGACTGATTTTTATTCTGTGAATACATATTACATCTGCACCGTTAGTGGTACGCCGCTTCCATATAAAATCTTACAGCTCAGTGCGTTATAATTTAGATTAAAATTAAGATTTGACTAGACTATTTAATGATATTAGAAATAGTAATAAAATATTTATTGGTGGCTTCACAAATGTTACGTATTATATAAATAATATTTTATATATAACAAATAAAGGTAAATATTATGATTTAATGGTTCGTGACTTTTCTAGTCAGGAACTATTTAGTATTTGTAGTATTTGTATACAACTGATTTAAAATTTTTTTGTATACACAAATCTACGAGATTTATGTAAAGTTTATTATTCATGAAATGAAACGGATACAACGAAAGAAGAACAATGAAAAATATGATTGTCACGTTGAATAAGCGACTTAAATAGATGGAGATGATAAAATAAATTTTATTTTAATGTCTTTATGCGGATGGATCTAAAATTATATTTTATATAAATAATTAAAGAAATATTGTTTAGTTACTTTACATTGGTTAAATAACAATGATTGATTTACTAATTGTCAGATGACCTAATAGGCTCAGTGACAGTGTTACTGCTTAGCTACGGCTAAGTGTGTTGAGTTAACGTCCATGATTAATGAGGCGTTATATGACGACGTCCGAGCCCAGATTTGGGACGCACACACACACAAATTTTAAATAACATAGGTTATTTAAAATGCACTAATTGAATTGCATTATATGTGTCAGATATACATATAACGGGTGTTCGGTGGCAGACTTAGGTTTCAAATTTGGAATTTCTCTTCAACCGATAATCGGTGAAAAGCGGAGGGAGCCGCGTTAGCTTCATTATTCTTGTGGGTTATTTCACAATTGAAGCGTATTTCAAGGCTAATGATTCGTGTGCAGTTGCTCGCCGAATATTGTGTTCGCGTTATAATATTCGATTATTACGTGACGTCCCAAGTGAAGATTTCATTCGGTCATGGGTATGAATGTTACGGTTACGAAGGTTCCGAGCAACAAGTTTATTACAAAATCCATGGCCGGGGTTCAGCCGGATGTCGAGAACAAATGAAAACATTGAAATTGTCGCTAACAGTTTGTTCTATAAACTCCGTCAGTCGATCCGCAAGAGAGTGGCTGCCCTAGGGCTTGCAAAAACTATTGTGCATAAAATATTAAAGAAGGATCTTAGATTTCACTCTTACAGAATTGAAATTGTGCAAGCTCTTAAGTCTAATATACGTTAGTAGTTGAGATTAATTACTTAAGGCATTTTTTATGTGATGATTTAATTGGCTCAGTGTCAAAACTACCGCTTTCGTTGTCAATAATCGTGGGTTCGATTTCCGCATCGAATTAATATGTGTATGGTCTACAGGTATTTATTATGAGTCAAAGTAATCCGCTAATCTGTTTTGTCGGGTTAGCAATGGGACCTATAAGTCGTGAAAAATTAATATGATGGCTTTTAAAATATATGCCTTGTCAAAACCATTTTAACGTGAGTTTTTTTTGTCCGTAGAGCTTTCGTAGTATAAACAGAAAACAAATTTTAGAGGTCTCAAAAAAAAATTAACGTACGGAACACATGGTTGAACTTTGTGAACTATTCGGTTAACGTTGCACACTCAATTATGACTTAACTGCACCTCGAGTTAACTCGAAATGCGTCGCTAACTACAAGTTAAATATTCAGAGTACTGCCGTATTGTGGGTGTTCAGTCGATGGAAATAAGCCAAAGTGCAGCTATGGACTATAGTATCGTGTCATAACTCTTCAATATTTCTTTGAAAAACCTTTAATTATTTTTACTATATTTGCTGTCTCGGTAATGGTATTTATTTCAATAATAAATCTGACAATGTACTTACATATAAATTCTTATTTATCTAATTGAATAACTTTGATTTTTGATAAAGACACAAATACAAAAAATACGTCTTTACATGCAACCGGAACCGAGCCAAAAATGAACAATGGAGCAAAATTTCTGAACGAACCATTCAAAAGTTTCGGTTTTGTCTAAATATAAATATTGACATATGAGATAGATAGATACTAATATAGCATTTTACAAAATAACAAATGTGTTCATAGTCAGTCACATCAGTTTATACCATAAAGTCGTGGTAAATCCGGATTAGAAGTTGCTTAGGAAGCCGAGGAGACATTTGATCTCTGCAATAAGAGTATATAAATCAATTTTAATTCTGTTCCTTGAATTCGAGCTGGATAATAAATATTTTTTTTATGACATTGGTGTCAAACGAGTGCCATTAAATATTGGTACATCTATTGGTAGAAGTATTTAATATACAGTCAAATCTGTAATTGGTTAGTTGATGGTAAATTAAATATCATGTTTTGTCCACATTAGTTAACCGCGTGAAAGGCAAATATTTGATAATTATGTTGTATAATATAAAATATATTTTAATAACACCTACTAGTAGTCACGGGATGTTCAAAAGACTTTTTTTATGGGATAGGAGGGCAAACGAGCAAGCATGTCGCCTGATAGAAAGCAATCAACGCCGCCCATAGACAACCGCGACACCACAGGAGTCGCGGAAGCGATACCTATGGTGTAGAATTATTACAAAGATTATAATTATTTATACCGTAGAATTATTACAAAGATTCTAAATAATTCCAATTTTCTACCTATGTAAAAAATTAAGCAATTAAAATTATTTCTGATAACACATAACTTTATATAAAGTTAACTCTAAAATAAAATTGATAAAACAAATTAGTAATACAAATATATAAATATAAAAAAAGATAAATAAACTCCATTTAAAAAAACCGGGCACCTTAAACGCATTGGCTTTTCTTTCGATAATATTAATATTTTTATTATGTCATTAGCTTTTTAACACTTTAATCCTAGAATCTATAGTATATAGTCGATGTAAACAGAAATCTGTGTGAAAATGGACATTTTTATGGGTATAATGAAATTACCACTATAAGTATAATATATTTATTGTACTTTAGTAAAAAAAAGATTATAAATATTAATAACGACTTCCCTTTTAAAAATTATGTAATCGTTTTGGCATGCTTTCCACCAGGCTTTTGATGGTCTCCTGTGGAATGTGATCCCATTCAGCCGAGATCACAGGTTTAAGCTCCCTAATATTTTGTGAAGGTGGTTGAACAGATCGTACTCGCCTTTTTGACAAATAATTTCTGTTATGTACCTTTGCGCATTTAGTGAGCCATTTTCAATGAATATTATTTCGGTATCGGAATCGGAAGTTACGCCCACCCAAAATATAACAGAACCTCCACCATAAGGGGTGATTTCTTCAAAACACCCGTCAGCATAGCGTTCCTTGGTCTTCGTAACACTCGCCGACATCGTTTCTCACCATACAGACAAATTCGAGCCTCATCGGAAAAGAGTACGCTATTTCAGTGTCTAGTTTCCAAGATAGGCAATTTCTAGCGAACCTCAATCAAGCAATCTGGTACTCACGGAGTAAATTGGGACACGAAGTAAAAAGCCTCCTCCTCATATTCCATAGGCTAACTTGTGAGTCTCGTACCTTTTCAAATTTTCTTTTGAGGTGTATGTAACTACATTTGCGGTTCCTTAGCACCTGAGCCCCTAAATTCTCGTGGTTGTGTGCAACGTTTTCTCCCAGAACCATGCTTTCTTTGAACGGAAAATGTCTCTTGGTATCGAGTCCAGCTTCTTTGGACGGTTTAACTACTCACGTTTAACCGCTGTGAGACGAAAGTGGCCACACCGTTCTTTCAGCAGTACTATAACTTTACTAGCTCTTATTGCTTTTTCTGTCATTACAATAGACACAAAGATATCTGTTTTAAGTCACAATAAAGCAGGATGATGCGACAAACATAAATAATTCTACTAAAAATAACAAACGTTTTAGTTGCCTGATAATCTTTTAACAACAAACCCGCGAAAAGTAAAAAGTCTAAAAAAGGGATTATTTTAAAAAAAAAGCTTCGAATTTAGAATTAACTGTTTTTTATACCCAGACTTTTTATTAAGTGCCAGTAACATAGTTTGGCTGTTAAAACCTCTAGGACTAAAATATTACAAATAATATAGAATATCAAACACCGCCCGGTTTTTTGCAAAGGAGTGTATAACGAATAAATTAAACTGCAAAAGGAAATCGAGGCGTCCTTTGACCTCGGCGATACGACTCGATAGGTTACGATATTTCACTCCGGGCCACTCGTAAAAATGATACCAAGCATAAATTCACCCATAAAATGTACATATGATAATATACATTCGATCTGATGCGAAAGATCTGATTCGAGCTTACGCTGAATTATGTTTTATATCAAGTGAGGGTAACATATGTGCCTATACATGGATTTTCTACGTTTTTGTGGTATTATTTGTGCTGTTGTGCACAGGATTTTAAAAAATCAATTTAATAATGTTTATAATTATTCTTTTACTTTGTAATAAATGGTAATATCTTTATTTCTTATAGAAAAACATATACATATTTACTTACAAAAGAAGCAGTAGAGAAAGCAAATATATGATAAAAATATATCTATCTTTGTGCTATATATCTTACTGTGTAATTCTAAAATATTCATTATATTATTAGACGTCTGTTCTCTTTGTCGAAAGATCAAAGTACTTTGACATTATTAACACGTTATTAAAGCAGGTAACAATAGAAGTACAACATAGCAGCGTATTCATGGAGCGGTGCATGTCTCTCCCGTGGGCACTAACTTAATTTCAAGTTTATTAGGCACCGTCAACGTGCAATCAGTTATTAAAATGCCTACATCTTAAACTTTATCAGTTTTGGTAACTATGCAGCTTTACGAAAGCCTATAAAAACTATGCTCTAATTAATTTTATTAATATAAAACTGTTAAATTGGTTCAATAGAAAGATATTGAAATCCATTTGAAAACCACGATGTCGTTTAACATCAACATTTAATTTATAATAAAAACCATGCTGTCATGCACAAAGAAAATCAAAGTGTCTGTCCATTAAATACAAAAACTAGAAAAAAAAACTAACTTTGTTGGCACAGCGTTCTAAAATGGATCTTGGCCTCCGAACAGATCTTACGCCACCTTGCCGTCCTGCGCCACCTCTTGCCAGTTACAGATATATAATATTTACTAAATACATATATTTTGAAATTATTTTATATGTGGTTAAAATAAATTATTTCTCAAACAAATTATCTCTTATAAATAAATTATAAATTTATATCAGATGTTAGTAAGTAATATATAATTACTTCAATATTATAGACTTTACTTTGTACATAGTCATAAAACTATGCTTTTTTAGTTTATACATATACGTATTTAATAGAATAATAAGTAGCAAAAAATTAAAACCCCTTTTTGTTATTATCAGGTGCGTGACATGGTGGCTACAAATTGGCGGTTTTATTTTAGGTCACCATTGTCCTGTTTGTCTTCTACCCCATTACACCTGACAACTCACACATTTGTTTGTTGTCTTTAAAATTATTTATAAAAGATATTTTGCGTTTAGTATTAAACAAATATTTTATGAAAATGTGACTGAAAATGCCAATACTATAAGAATAAATAAAACATATATACCTACCAGTTGAAAGTCTATTATTTCCTTATTATTGTAATATGTATATTTCTGTACTACAATAACGTGAATAGAAAGAAATTGTCACGTCTCTTATTCTTTTACATTGTTCTTTATTAATTATTGTACATATTAATTTTATGTAAAAATTACAGATATTAAAAATTGTATCTAAATCTAACCGGTAGCAGCATTTAGCGATACGTACGTCGCAGTGGTCACTGTTCGGCACGGATTTGGGGACAACGGTGTTTCCGGTCGGTGGCACGCAATCTCCACACTCGATAGAATAGAAGTTCTTAACATTTGGAACATTATAATTTTATTTTTATTTTATTATTATACCGTTTTTTTATATTATCTTACAGTTATTTTCTACGGCATATACAATATTTTCTGTATATCGCCTTTTATGTAAAAATAACAGATATTAATAATAGTATCTAAATCTAACCGGTAGCAGCATTTAGCGATACGTACGTCGCGATGGTGACTTCGGCAATGATTCGGGGACAACTGTATTTCCAGTCGCAATCTCGATATAAAAGAAACTCTTAACATTTGAAACATTATAATTTTTATTTTATGTAATTATTACATTTTTTTTACAATATCTTACAGTTATTCCTATGGCATACATATGATTTACTGTATATTGTCTTTCAATGTTGTGATGCAGTTTTTGTTAAATATATGACTTATTGATATATAACCATAACCAGATATGTCCATATCATCACTATATAAATTAATTCAATAAACCACCTTCAGGTGACATCCATCAGTTGCAAAATTGTGGGTAATTTACAATAAAAATTAATTTTGAAATTTTTTTGAAAATTTACATGTCTGACATCACTAATGTGCTCGTCTTGAATGTTCGTAATTATATCGAGATCTTAATTGGTATATTATATAATCGGTTCGGATTTGGAATTCGGAAATATAATGAGTATGTTGAGATTCAATATATAAAAAAAAATATTTATTCATAAATGGATTTAATATCTGTAGTTTATGTCATATATTATATTATTGTTGAAGAATACAATACACATACGTAACATTTCTGCTACTATAAAGCTACTACACAAAAATACTATTTTAATGCAATTTACTTTAATTATTATCATTAGTTATAATGTTAGGTAAGTAAGTTGATAATAGAAACGTTAAACAAATTTCATAGTATAGTGTGTAAAACTGAACTAAGTTGCACCCAAAGTCACACAGAAAAGAGTTAGGTCGAATATTGTAAGTATTAATAATACTAGTACGTCCTACTTAAATTTGTACAAACCGGACAAACATGAAATGGTAGTACAATGATTATTACGGAAGATCCCAGTGACATTAAACATTTATTTCGCATCCTCAAAATTTAAACATATATGTAATTTTTTTAAGCATTGTGAATATTACAAATACAATCTCTTTATCAGTTAATTTTCATAAAGAAATTAAAATATTTTTCAAGACTTTCTGATCTCTGTTAAATTTCTGAAGAATCTAATCGCGGAATTCCTGGTTCTCAACGGCTAAACTTCGAACGACAGCGTGTCAATAAAGCCAATAAACTCGTCGCAACTTTCTTAAGTATAAAGCGAACACAATTTATCGATTTAAGACGGCCTTTGCTACCCCATACGTCAGTTTACAGTCGATATTGATAGTCGGTGACAGCAGCCTTACTGACGTTCCCCACATCGCTTTAAACATACCTAATATTCCTTTGATTAGATCAATAATCAATGTAAATTCAACTCTATTCCCATGATAATACGTCAAACGTCGGGTTTGTGGTTACCGCAAGTTGAGCGTTGTGAGTGCAAACGAAACTTACGCAACATACAAGTAAATATTTTCTTTGATAAAACGGGCTGAGGTTTTCCCCAGTTGGAGGCTTAGACGGATTTTCTTTTTCTCTCTCACAAATACAACCTTTTCATAACTGTCGGAGATCGATCCGATCAAGAGATTTTGTTCTTAATTCCAGTATAATCTGTTCTAGCCCACACAGTGCATAGTGTTATGTAATATGCTGCGAAGTGACATACACATATAATATTAAAAATTACACTAATCTTATACTAATTAAGAGTTTAAATTTGTGTACTTAACTATTTTAACATCAATGTAGTATCATGTAGCTATCGGAAACACCGTCAACGTAGTGGGTATAGCACGTTCAATAAAAATTTAATACAATTCGCCGAGCGTTGACGACCACTGCATATATATGCACCGCAACGGAAGTGTGTAGTTAAAACAAGATGGCGGACGGGTGCGGTCACGTGACCGCGCTGGATTCACCCCGACTTCCGGTGCTCATTCACAAACATGTCAAGTGTATTGCGGGTAGTTTGATAATTATCGGCGTCATTACTTCAACCCCTAATGTTTTTATGAGTGTTATTTTATAGCGGTGCATCTGTTATGATTTTGAAGTACAGTGGGCTAACAGTATTCATCGATTATTTTTATATATTATAAAACCTAAAGAAACTTAAAGACGAATTATTCACATATTTTACATTGATTTTAAACTCATTTTAGATTTAAATATTTGTTTTATTGCTTTCATTCTGTCCACTGTTAGAGAAAATTGGAAAATCATGTTGGAATCTAATAAGAACTGTTACTATTGCTTAAGCATCTACTTTTGAAGATACAATGTAATTCAATTAGAAATTGTGTGTTAGCATAACCTTGCTAATGCAATATGATTAACCAGTGAGACTCCGAAATTTGAGCTTCCTCTCAATCTCTATTTAAATCTAATTATCGATCATAATACATCTCTTTAACAATACAATTATGCCTGATAAAAGTATTTGTATTATTTCATAAACGAATTCAGATATAAGCAAGAGCATAAGAAAATATAGGCAAGAAATAACGTTGATTGTAGAAACTTGGTAGTTTGTCCTATTTTCATGTGGTTATGCCATGGATTGTAGACTGATATTAATAGATAGATATTTATAAAGTTGGTTTAGAACTAGACTTTTTTGCTTGTAATAACTATAGATTTTTAATAAGTGTTGTTGTTTTAAGTTGTAATTTTTAGGAGCTACCTTATAATGAATATTCTTTAGACTATATCGTTTTCAGAAATATTTTATGCATACATGAAATATCTATCGCCTTTTTGATAACCCTAGAGTTTTATAACTTAATGTTTTACGCATTGGAAAACTTCACTATTTTAAAAAATATAAAATCTAAAAGACAGAATAATGTGTAGATATTCCTTACTTTTTTTTACATCGGAATTAAATTCCCTTTAGAATTTGCCAGGCATATATACCTGTATAAAAAGCTTAAAGGATACGAAGAACAATATAGTACTCCTGAATGAGATGGATATGGATTAACGTTGCTTCAAATGCATTTTAAAAGGGAACACAGGTGAGTAAAAATAAGTTTTTTTAAAAGCGTTCCCCTCCTAAAATTTGTTATTTAAAATATATCGAAGGCACGGATTCGACTAAACATTGCTAATTAACGACGAAATGAAAACCCACTCTGTGTATTATTATTAAGCATAATTGGTTTTTATTTATATTTAAAGTAATTAATTTACTTTTGCGTAATTAAACTGACCTTGCAATAGAGTTAAAGGAAGGTAGTTAGGAGGATTAATAAGTATTGTACATATGTGCATATTATAACTACTTGAATTTCTTGCTTGGAGGCTTATAAATTCAATTGGACTTAAAATAGTCTGCCCTTTAACTTACCACAAATATTTACACCAGTTGCGAATAATTTATAATGCACTTTAAAGCTATTTTGACTTTTAAATAAGAGGATACATGTTTACATTGTAAGTTCGTATTTGTATTGGTGTCAGATTTACAAAGTACACTTTGTCATTCATTAATTTGCAAATAATCGCACATACATTAATTAAAAAAATTACTAGTTTTGAATATTTAATCAATATCAATGGAATAACACATTTAAATATGATCTTCTTTTTAAAAAAACCTTATTTACATATCAGAAAATGATTAATTATTATAATAACCCAGGTAGAGCGACAATCTGCGAGGGGTGGTTGATAGGAATTAAATGTGTAAAAACGAGGTTCGTGCATCTTGGGGAGGTGTTAAATGTCATGCCATATCGAAAAGTGTTCTGCTGCTGTTAGTGATAAACAGCATCTGTTTATTATACTAAAAATGTATGCAAATAAGCAAGCATATTTCCTTTGTTGATAAATAGACCGCCCATAACATTGGAAACACAATAGATGCGTCGCCTATTCTTATTAAATTATTTTAAAAAAAAAATTATTTTAAAAAATAAATATTGAGTAGAAATTATAAAATCAAAAACTAATTAAATGTGATAAAGAATGCATTTTAAAAAATAAAATAACCTTTTTTTGGGAAACCAAGATTTTTTAACTATTGTACTCACATAATATATCTGCTTCATTAGAATACATCAACAGTGTAACATGTACCATTGTGTATTTTTTTGTTTTTAATATATTTAATTAAATTGTTTGATTTTTTATGACTTTTTGAATGGAATTTTTGATATTTCTTTAGACGACCCAAATGGCTCAGAGATGAAGTCCACGTTTTATTGTGGGTTCAATTCTTATATCAGCATAAAAATTTGTTCTGAGTTTGTCCTTGTCATTTATCTTTATAATGGAACGTACGATCTGTGGACTAGACTACAAGCTAGACAACGATAATGGTTATTAGTGGTTTTTAAGACCTGATGAATCTTATAAAAGTACAAAAAGTTAAAGAAAGTTGTATTGCCTTGCTCATAGGATTTACGGCATGATATACGTTGATTTTACTATAATTTTACCTATCGTGGTGTCTGTCCACTTATTTATACAATATACAAAAACTTAGATGCCTTAGTGGCTTAAGGAATACATTCAAAAATCAGTTTTATTATCCGCGTGACTAAGAAGATTTCTGTACTTAGATGCCTAAACCTTTTACGGCATGAATTTATAAAAATATTATTTTTAAAATTAAAAATATTATTTATTTTGTTATGGTTAAAGAAAGTAATAATAAATTTATATTCTATGCTAGATAAGACTGTCCATTATATAATGACTTTACTTAGTTATAATTTTAGTAACTCGTATGGTCCGTGACATTCACGCCAATAAATACTCAAGAAACTGTTTTTTTGTTAACTGTTGAAAAAAGAATAAACAATTCATGAATATCCATTATTCATAAATTGTATATTCATTTTAAACCGCTATGAACTGAATTACGTAGTCGGTAATAATTAATTATTTTTAGAAATTAACAAGTATCGAGGTTTCACGTGTCAATTTAAACTTATATTAAACACATTAAGTATGCGGGTCACCTGATGGTAAGTCATACCGCCCACACATATATACATATGTAGATATCTGCAACACTAGGTAATATTACTTTTAGTATTCTTGCTCATAATATATATTTTTAGGATATATAATAAATTTCATCAGCTAATAAGTATCGTTTTTTATTTTTATTACAAACAAAAATAAGACGATTTTTTATGTATATTTGTATGGATATGTGATACATTTCTTCAGTTAATTAATAATATTGGAAGAACTTCTTTTATATTTCTTCAACAAATAAAAATAAGGAGATTTACATTTATAATTTTCAATTTTTCAGAATATATATTGGATAAGTTCAAAGAGTATCTCACGAAAGTCAGTAATTGCATAAAATTAATTACCATTACATACAACATGAATCCCCGGCCTACCCTCAAAGGACACAATAAAAAGCCGCCAAAATACCGTACGTCTGGCTGTCAGTCCATCTGTGTCAATCAATTAGACTGGCGTAGAGCGCACACCGGCACGCAGCGTCAAATCTGAGGCCCCGCCCATTATTGATCAGTCCCGCCCCGTTGCGCTGAAATTCGTAGTGCGCTGTTTAGCCTCTGTCTACCGTTTCCAGAGTTACCCTGTTAGGAAGTATCACGTTGGGATGTTTTGTGTGAAAGTACTGAATTGAATGCGATTTGCAGGACATTTATCGTCGGTCGAGTAATGAAATTGAAAATTTCGCCGCTGGTAGTACTGCAAAATGGATATACAATTATTAACGAGGTTAATCGCATATTATTGTGAATAACTAGATCACCACTATTTACTTGAACTAATTGAAGTATTTACTCAAATTAAGGGAATTATTTTTTTAAATTAATTGAATAACTAACATCGTAACTATTGTTGCGATATTTTAACTAATATTTTACATTGACACTAATCTTTAGACTTCATGTTAAAAAATCGTAGTCGTGTTGTTTATACGTTCGTTTACTATATACGTTTTTATAAAGCATTCATAAATAATCTGTTCAGATGGAGTAACAAATATAAATTGTATAATTGGCAATAAGTAGGGTTTAAATTAATTCTATTTATTTACGTAATATCAGTGTACACCTACTCTAAGAATAAGAAAGTACCCCCACCTTGCCGACGTCTTAAATTCTACCTGCTCGTAAGCACAGGCCTATTGGCAATAACAATTAACTGTTAACGGTTATTGTAAGAGCCAGCCGCTAATGCAACGTGTTATTTGCTGACAGAGTCAAGTCTCCCTAAAAGAGCGGTTATTTACAAAATAACCTTGCACGTAAACGGAATAAATAAACAATTCATCTACAATTTTCTCTATTTTAGATTTCGCTTTGAATATAGGTAATATTAATAGATCGATGATATATACCCTAAACACTTTTTTTTTTTAATAGCCCACATATGTCCTACTGCGGAGCACGGGCCTCTCCATTTCTGGAGGAACGGAAGTTAAACCACCACGCTTGTCAAATTTGGATTGGCGGGGTTACCAGACTCGAAATAAATATTTGTAATCCATACATAAATTTATTCCGATGCGGGGATCGAACCCGACCATTGACTTCGCGGGCAGACGACCCCACCACTAAGCCAATTGGTTGTCCCTAAACACTTAACATTCTATAATTATGTATATTTCTAGCTGTGTATCTATATCATATAATAAATGAAAATAATCTTAGTGAGCACATTGGCGATACATATTTTAATCCCCCACATAATTCTCTTTGGGTACTTTCAAAGATCATTTCTTAATGTTCATTTACGTTACATAAGACACTCCTGTGTAGAATTTCTTTCTTCTCTATTTGTCGACTTAACTGTCTGTCAGCCAGGCTGTTAGTACCTATTTGTTTCGTTAATAAAGTAGCAAGTAAAATTTAAATATTAAATAAATAGGTTCATACATTTTTTATTTTATCGTAAGTATATATTCCATATGGTCTAATAAATACCTAATCAATATCAACATTTCCTACCATATAGGTATTTATACGCATATATGAGTTTATCCTATATATACAGCGTGTCCTCCCCTTGTCTGTATCTATGTAGTTGATTTTTGGGATAGAAAAACAAATAAGTAACCATGAAGTCTGATGAAAAGCAACCAACAGCGCTCATAAACATTTGAAAAACTATAGATTTGTAAAAATGTTGTTGGCTTTTGAGCGGTATGTAGGCTTGTTTTTTAAGGTTGTCAATGTCGTGTTTTGTATTTTATCTCTGATTTGATTATGGTAATCAAATCCAGTTCGTAAATATTTTCGAGGGATCTAATGTTTATATAGTGTATTATATTTAAACACGTATAATATAAGCCTGCTTGTAAATTGTATATCGATAGTATTAATAAAACAGTATCGTTTGAGCATTCGACGTAGTTAGACTCTAATCTCCGTGCAACCTTATATGGCAACTCTGCCTGAGGTGACTGCCCTGAAGTGGTGCACGACCATATCGAGCTCACGCACCGCCGGGGCTTTGATTATGTATATTTGTACCTATATACGTACACAGAAAATTAATAATAAAAACAGGATAATTGTACGGAGGGACCAATATGACAAAAGGAAACATCACGTTTATGACGTTTTAAAACAATGAAACGCGCCTGTAAGGAGGTAAACAAACCACACGATCACACGAGCACAATAAAACCAATAGATAAGTAATAAGTATGAAGAAAACAGGAATAGAATGAAAGAATTATGTAGTGAACATTTTAAATGATATATTATTATATGGATATGTATTTATTAAATTATTTTGTTCATTATATGTAATTAATAATTATAATAATAAGAATCAAATTAGTAAATTTAACTGTAAGAAGTTTATATAACTTTACGTTTATTATTTTTTTTGATATGTATTAATTAGAAGTATTAAGGAAAAATCTTTATTTAATGATCATCAAATTTTTTGGTTTGTGTTTAAGTTAGTTTAGTTTATTGCTTTGATCATATTTACATATATTTTAATTTTTTGCATACACATTTCAAAGAGATTTTCTTTGTGATTATGATAACAATTGTAACTAGATCGATGCTTAACGTTTTAGCCATGTCACAAACTAGGTTGTCCAGTTGTTTAAATTAATGTTAATGTTTATTTTTTATTCAATTGTAAATGAAATTTTAAGTATTTTTGAACTTTGTACGAGAAAAAAATCCCCAATAATTTCAAACTTATGCTATCACTATTGTAGTGCGAGTGACTATTATATGTATTTCTTATTATAGCTATGTGTTATGCATGTGATGTATATTGTTTATTAATTCCCTTAATGTAACGCATTATTATATTATTGCAATCAAAGCTTGAATTGTAATGAAATAAATTAAGATTATTCATTGTGTAGGTTTTCAGAAGGAATATATTGTTTGTGTTTATAGGACAAAATCAATGTATTGTTTGAGTTCAAAGCGTAGAGAAAGGAAAAAATCGATATTAGCGTACTCCACCAACTATCAGCCTGATCAATCGAGAATTATGGTTACTACCGATCTAATAACCGATAGTTTTCATGGGATTGTATCTATATGTTAAAGTTGTCATTATCTTGATCATGTATCTACGCGAGCCGTGTACGTGGAAGAAATGGTACAATATGAATGAAATAAAAATGGTGAAAAGCTATAAAAAGAATAAATGAATTAGAAATAAAAAAAATATCTCGATCATACACGATCGTACGCAAGCCGTATATATGAGAGAAATGTTATATTATGTGAAAGGCTATGGAAAAACGATAGATGACAATATAGTTAAAATTTATGACAATATGAACAAATAGAAAAAATGTATACTTATACGAATATTTCCAAATGTAAACCAAGTGACAAAATTCTGACAAAGTAATAAGAGATTTATCACTCTATGTAGAGGTGGAAATAAATGGAAAATTAGACGTCATTTACAAGAACCACTAAACCTTATTATGAATAATAAAGAAACATACGGTTTAATGTATGTTTCTATAACTTTAAAGAGAATTATAATTCACCTTGTTATTATTGCATGATATGATTGAGATAATTTGTCACCATATATTTATATCATTGTTTTGATAATGATAAATGATTAAAATGTGTCATTAATGAAGTTAAAAAAAGTATTTTTGAAGAAATAAAGTAACCTATTATAATAGTATGTTATTTTTATAGCAACTTTAACGTGTAATAGTTAAGTTATTTTATAAGTGTATTTTTAATATGTTTTTACGTTCTTGTTTACGTTTTACTATATATAAAAAAAATGATTATTAATATTTTTTCTCCCTCGTTGGGAGGTGTAGTGTATAATATTTAAACATGTATAATATAAATTGTATATCGATAATATTAATAAATCAGTATCATTGAGTTTGAGTTTAACTTCTATCTCCTCATTATTTCGATTTAATTGACTTAGTGGCGAACCACTTTCGGTGTCAATGGACGTGGGTTCAATGTTCACATCGCGAACTAGTATAATAAGTATAGATAGGTATGCAAGGCTTACAGGTATTTATTCTCAGTTTGGATGCCCCACCAATTGAACTTGAAGGGGCATTCGAAATGTTCTACATTTTCCCATGCCCAGCAGTGTGAGATATATGGGCTGTAGAAAAAATATGATTAGGGGTTTTACTGGGTGTTATATTAAAATTATTGTGTTTCAGGGTACGATTGTATTAGATAAGGAGACCTCCCCTATTAGGCATCGAATATTTTATAACACATTAAGAAAGTGTCGTACCTAAACCGAGACGGTGCTGGTCGTAACCTAAATGGCGTGTTGTTAATGAAACTCGTTAACGGTTATTGTTATCTTCCCTACTGATTAACCATTTCAGTATGAACTGAGGTAGGTACTATGTACGCCCTATATAGATATGCTCTAAATATGTTAAGGTGTACCCTCTCGAAATATATGAAGAATAAATATTAAATATAAATAAAATTAAAATGTGTTCTTTCTTAAATTAATAATCTAGCATATGAGCAATGATAAATAAAGTAGGTATACTTTTAATTAAAGTATAAAAACAGTTAAGGTTTTTGCTGTTGTCAAAATACTACGTCTAAAGATACAAATTAAAAGCACACTGTTATTGTTTATTCAGTATAATAAAAAGTTTCTTAAAATTACAATGAATTTTTTCTATTAGTGAATACGTAGTAAACTAGAAAAAATATAAGAATACTTATTTGTATACAAAGGGCAATCTTATCGCTAATAGATATTTTTTACAAACGATTGTTTTCCGGTTTTTTAAGGAAACAGATGACAGTTGATTAAAATTCCTTAAAACTGATATTCTTGATAGGAATTACATAAAATTTTTGCTACCGATGAAGGTTGTAAGGAGATAGGAATAAAACCGTATCGAATGCTCAAATGATACCTACCTTGATATGAAATTTAGGCAGGCTTATACTATACTTGTTTGTACAGAACTTTATTTAAATTTTTATTTCTAGCATATAAATCATGGATTTAAAATGTTATTTTTCGGATGACATATTATATTGTATAAAAATTATCCAAAAATGGCAGTATATATATATATATATATATATATATATATATATATATATATATATATATATATATATATATATATATATATATATATATATATATATATATATATATATATATATATATATTTATGGAAACTGCTTTATATGACTAGAATGGTGTAGTAAGATATGACCCATTTTCTGAGACAACAATAGAGCGGTTTTTTTTTATATAATACACACTAATTTTTTATTTGAAAACTGTTAAAAATATCTCATTTTATATTTGAAATGCAGAACGACATACTCACGAATAATCCACGCAAATCCATCAGATACACTTAAACCTCACCCAACATTGCCGATAGAGTGCACCCCAATTATCAATTCACAAAATCCTGCTCGCATCTGAGTCTTTAAAAGCCGCCTCGCCCCCTTAAGGCCCCTGCAAACGCCCCTAAACAACTCCTCTTCGAAACATTAAATACAATATCTTTAAATTGCTTCTAAGTACTGCTACCCTCATTGGGTATTTTTATCGTCATTACCATAATCTCCGGCTAGTTGTCCCGCTCGTCCCTCATTTATTGCATATCGCCATCTCGTTTCATCAAAGCCTTTTAAATTTCTTGGCAAATAAGGCTCATTCTCTCATGATTTAGGTAAGATTGTTCAAAGTTCTTGGGTGCTTCGGATACGATTATGCCGTTGTAATTGTGGGGAATAGGCGTGAGTGCTTAATATTTTTACAGCTTAAACTTTGTACTTCGTGTGAAACAGTTCAGGTGTACCGTCGCCGATAGCCGTAAAATGTACATATATACATCATTCGAATTTTTAGTTTTAATAGCGAGTTATTATTTTGTGAAGCATATTGAATCGAGGGCAATGTCATAAAACCAACAATATTTTATATGTTCTGACTTTTGTTTAATTTTAATGTATGTGTATATGGAATATTCAAGTCTATTCGTGTACAATGTATGTAACTATTATTAAATGTATTAAATCTGTGCAATTGTATACCTTATAGAGTTTTTATCAATTTTCTTCTAAAAATTATTAAAAAATTCTATAAGACCGAGACGGTAAAAATGTTATGACATGGTAAATTCCTTGAGTCAACAATTTAATCAGGATTGATAAATTAACAATGATGACTGATTGAAAAACTCAAATCCTTCGTATGTTGCTATTTTTTTTATTAGTTTCAAGACAACTATACTAGAATTGATTAAACTAAGTTATAAGATTAATTATATATAACTTTATTTTAAATTTATTAAATTATGTACCTCTTTATAGATATTGATATTGCATAGTTTGATAGTCGAAACAAACTGTTTTAACTTTCACAAATACACTGTTAGAATTATCCCAAACAAACATTTGGTATTAAAAGTTTTCAGTGGCTTCGGGTGAAAGCAAAAAGGGTAGAACAGTGGAGAGTGGGGGGGGGGACCCTACCTTATTTAGTCAGGCCATTTAACAGGCACGGCAAAGGGCTAAGAATTAATTATTTACGCTACTAGGAGCGGAGTCGTCCGGAAGATGTCACTTTGAACTCTGGACGCTCTCATATTTTGCAGCAAAGTTTTTTTTGTAGCCCCAACATTCTATTGATTATGAATTACGCAGTTTAATTCATAGATAAGAACGTGAGAGTTAATTATAAATCGATGATTGCTTTTTGAAAATAAAAATAAACAATTAATATTTGAAAGATGGAAATTCAAACTAAGGTACTTTTCTAAGATCCGCGGACACAATTAATATTTTTTTTGGTGTACATACACAGGTGTAATAAATTATACTCTAAATTAAAAAATATATGTACTTAAAATGGCATTTTGAAGTTGATTGTGGGGGTGGTGGATGGAAGCCCCAAAACCCTCCCTTGCCTTGCATACATAGATACTCTAATTTACAAAAACCTATAATGCTTTGGTATATATGACTGTTACACTATTATGTACCTTCTGTGGAATATTTCACAAATATAATAAATCGTTCACTAATATTAAAATTCTGTTTGTATTTTTATAACACTATTATTGTCGCTCTCTTTGAAAATAAAATACCTATATATTTCTCCAGCTTATAGTTTGTTAAACTAAATGAGGTACCAATTACAATAAAGAAAGAAATTCCAATTAAAACAATTTAAATTATATATATAATAAAACATAACAGTCGAAAATGTCAGTAAAATAAATGAAATAAGTTACAAAGATTTGTTAATGAACAATTTTTATAAATATAAACATTTTATCCAACCATTTTATCTATAAATCAAATACCTCCCCGATTATATAAAGATGAAATAACGATCTGCGCAGGACAGGTGGTAGACTCTAAATGTGTTGGATGGAGCCGAAGATTGGGTTAGGTGGCTCGCCTTAGTGTAGGTTTATATTCAGTATACGAATGCCGTAGGCTAACGATAATAATTCTAGAAAAATGTACATCGTGCAATCGAGAAAAATCCGAAACTATTTTACAATGACACAAGGGGCAATTAATAATGACCTATAGAAATCTGAAATTAAATATGAAACGCAAATCTATATAAATAGGTCTTTTATTTGATAAAGCTAAATAGTCATTACACTTAAATATTACAAAAGCATCGTAGACGTTAATTATTGTTTGCCTTTCCATTTAATACTCTTAACGTATAGTGGGCGTGACTTATTAACTACCTTAGAAACATTTGTTACTGCCAATGTCGACTAGCCTTTAGGGACATTTAAATTGTATTTAAGTGGAAAAGTGTTTTTAACAAAACCGTATCTTTACATATATTATGAGATCATCAATCACTATCAAACTCTTATATTCGGATGTTGAATATAAAATACCTTTCCCAAGTATGAATGAGTATCCCATAGTAACTATTATAGACGAAAAAAATTCTACGGTTGTTGTCATCATGCTGAAATGAACCGCAGCATGGTACAGATCATTGACACTTGGTGTGGTTAATTCCTTTACTTTTAAAGAGGTCTTCGACCCCTTTGCTTTATGTCATAATGTTTGGGCTCTCAGAACACTTTCGTTGTATGAATAAATATTAATTGAAATAAAATATTTCTATTAACCTTTATCTATTTTTTATGCTAGAAAAAAAAGAAAATTCAATCAATCAATGAAACCTTTGTGGCAAAGCAGCATGCAATGCGTGCAAGTGGGGTTGACGACTGATGTCTTAACGCAAGATGTGATTACTGCTCCTGCATGCGCTGAAATGTGATTTAGTAAATGGACAATGATTTCTCTTTGCAGAGTCGAATACTGGAGGACGCATCGTTGATGTGCAATTCGTGGTCACCAAGACATAATGTAAGTGTAAATATTTTTTTATAATACATTATATTGTGTATAATGTAATATTATTTAAATACCTACAGATATTCAATATTTTGTTATTGCTATGCGAACGAATGTTTAATTCTATAGCCCATATTACATAGTGTAATTTATGGATGTGTTTTCTGTTTCTTTTCGATGTGGATGGCACAGCGAGTCAAATGTTATGTATTTCATATTTGTTTTACAAACTGTTTATTGTAGGAAGTAATACATTTTACTACAACATACCCAGGTAATATATGCGTAAATAATAAAATATGAAAGCATGGAATATAGTAAGAAAAATGATAGGTGTAAAGTTTAAAATAAAAATTATAACTAAACAGTTATGAATAAAAATGATTAAACTTACAATAATATAATATAAAAAAAAATTACTAATTGTCGGGATAAGGATCATATGCCACAGGGTAAGCGTATTGTAACTACATAAGTGGTACCGTTGTATTTCTTTTTTCAACAAGCTTATCGCTCAAGTCTTTTTATTTAAGCCCTAGAAGGCTTGCTTTGGAGCTCAGGTTGGTTGTCGTTCCCAGTAGATATGGTTTTAAGAGTTCAATAATAAACAGAGAAACGTTGAGAACAGAAGTCTGTGGTATTTGTGTTGTTCTTGGATCTGACTTAAAACTTCAACATGTTCAGCAGAGATTGCATTCCGCTTTGGATGTTCGTCTTCGTGCAGTGGAAGGAGGCTCAGAGGGACTTTTCTGAACCCCGGTAACGCGGCAAGAAGCAGACGACTGTTGTAGCTTAGCAGTGTTCACCTAAACTTTTTTGCCACATCAAACGTTTCCAATTTCGAAAGCATCAATGATGTATTAGTTTTGCATTTTGTAAAATTTTCACTTAATCGTGTTACAATAGACAACTTTTTGACTTTATTACCGAATGAACTTATGACTTGATTAACGAAAAACAACATTATAAATTTGCAAACAAAGCCACTTACAAAATCTTCTGTAAATTGCAACGAGACAATTTGTTCACATTACTCCGACAGAGATACCTACAGTGGTTAGAACATTTAAACGTGATAGAGCCCTCACAATGATCACACTATCAGAATGTTAAGAATTTTAAGAGTCAATTAAGAGTCATTCGGGGTGTTGGTCAGATTGACGTTGATTGACTGGGATCTTCTAGGGATCTTTTAATCTAGATCCACAGATGGAGTGTATATCGGGTATTGCAGGTCCTTTTCTCATGATTCGCGTTCCACCTTAGTGGGCTATTGCTCCCCCTAATGATGTGACTGATCATGCTCTCGTGGGTTTCGGTGGAAGTTTGATATTTCATATTATCTTTGAACTAAGCTTAATCTTCCACAGTATTGGACCGATTGCTTTTTTTACCAAAGGCTTAGATCGTCCACTAATCATCTGATAAATTTACATGGTTTTCATGCAAAGGGTTACGTAAGCTCGTCAAAATTTGGTTTTGATTTCAATATAACGGTTTGTTAGTTTTAGTAAGAATTTTACACTGTAACTACATAAGCAAATTGTGTTGAATTATTGGAAATCGAAGATTAAATCCACGGAAGCAGTTTTCCTATATAATTTTACGTAATATAATAAATATGAATAGAAATACATACAAAAACAAAATGTGCACTACAAAAAGCTCATGCTTATATAAAAGATGTATATTTGTAATGTATATATAGATTGACATTTCGACGGCAATTTCATCATCATTGATGTAAATGTCAGAAAAATAATTAGCACAGTACCGACATCGTATCGTGATATGTCACAGAGACGGTTATAGCTTACATTTGGATCTATGCAATTACTAAAATGATATGAAGTAAATATGACGGAAAAATAACTGAAACATTGTTTCTAGTAAGATTCGATTGGAGAATAACGAACTTAATAAAATAGTATTGTAGCTAACAAATTATCATTAACTGAATGCTTATGTTAACTATATACAACAAATATATTGCAGGGCTTTTAGAAAATAAATAAACTTTAAACATTAATAACTTAATTTTATTTCTTAATATATAGAAATACCTTCCAAAAATCTATTATTCCATTGTTTTTAAATGAATAAAACATTTACTTAAAAGATTCACCCGATTAGGTAACTTCATATAGACATATTAATAATAATAACCCTATAAAATACATTAAAAAGAACGTTATGCAAGTGCGGTTTTGTGGACTTAGCATTCTATTTTCACCCCATAGCTCCGTCTCACATAATCGTAGCTAAGTACGCATCACGTAATCCCAGTCATTGTGGACTTGCTTTATACTATAAGTGCATAGTGACAAGCATAAGCGTTTTTGCTATTTAATTACTGACCTGGATATAAATTTTCTCGACGATGAAAGAAATTTCATTAATTATATCATAAAATAGATTTTTGTGTATTATTTTGTAGACTCAAACATATGGGTGATTAAAACATATTGTTAGGGTCTCATCAAGTTATCCTATATGCCTTTTTTATCTTAATAAATTTAACTGGTTTTTGATACGATGTCATAGAAAAATCAATACAGCCGTAAACGACATCTTCTGGAAATTGACCTTCCCAAAGTCGAGGGGCCTCACTTAGATCCCTATGCTTGGGGCGCGGATTGGGGATTTCCATCCAGTGACATTTACTCATGTTCAGATCTTTACTAATATATATGAACTCGAGTAAGTGGAAATTCTAAATAAAACGAAAAGGAACGCACATGTTTTAAAAAAATATTGCTAATTTTATTATTATTTTTATTTCGAGATAGGCAAATGAGCTATGACAACGACGGGGCGGGTTCCCCGCCCACGGAGTCAATGGTTGCGAGTTCGATCCCCATATCGAAATAAATGTATGGCTTTACAGATATTTAGTCCGAGTCTGATAACTCCGCCAATCCGCAATGGATAAGCTTATAGTGGGTTAACGTCTGTTCCTCCAGAAATGGACAGGCCCGTGCTTAGCAGTGGGACGTATGTGGGCTGTGAAAAAATATGAGCAAACAGGTCAACAGATGGTAAATAATGAAGACATCGATGATATCAAAAGCCGTGGAGAAGCATTTTTTGTGCTTGTGAGATGTAACAAATGCGACGGAGTTAAGAAAGAGAAATAGTTGGGTCAGTCCTCGACGTTCACCAAATAAAACGTAGTAGCAAAACAACTATTAAGAGGCCAATTCTCTACGAAACCAGATGAACTTCAGTTGTCCGTGCGTGGTTTATACCTGCACGGACAACTGAAGTTCATGCTACATAAAAGCAATTACCAAAATTTATAGCAATTTTGAAAATATTTCTCTAATTATTTTCACAGAAATTTCTTTGCATAAAAACTTTACTACTATAAAATAATTTATATATTCTAATTTATAATATTATAAATTAGTATATATTTTTTTTAAATTTAATTAAGTGACACTCGAGTGTTCAGCTGTGGAGACACTAAATATTCCTAATCGCGCGCAAATGCCCCTCACACCCCGCAGCTTTTAGATGTCTGTGACACTTGATACTGACATTACGTGGCACAGATGTATGTATCAGGGGATTAGGAGATGTCGCCAGTTAACCCTAAAATGAGCACGTTGATGAGTAATAATAGTAATGGATTATTTTAGTGTTGTAGGGATTGTCTGCTCATGCCTTTGGCTTTTAGGCTACACATGTAACTAATAAAATATAAACGATATAGCTGCAAAATTGATTAAACCAACGAGTTTGCTATGAAATGAATATATATATATATATATATATATATATATATATATATATACATATGTTCGCTATAAACACCAATATTTTACTTTGGTTTACAATTAAAATTATTCTGCAGTAAAGGTGGAAAATTACCGTGTATAACTATGTCTGTTTTGACAAATTTATTTTCACATCAATTATTTCTTACACATATTTTATACAATACAATTTTAATAATTCTACATCTATGGGGACGGTTATCATTTAACTAAGAATATAATTAATTAAGAAATAAGTTTAGCATAAACCGATTTCTATAGCTAAGAAAAAATGTCAAACTGCAAAATAAAACTCATACCTAGGTACTATGCTAGGTACATACGCAGCAGAAATATAAGCAATAGCTTATATTTCTTTAGTACGGTAAGAAAGATAAATATTATTGAATTTAAAATTGTATTATATATTATTTGTGGACTGCCCACAGGCTGTTGATGATGATTTTAATTGGAGTAGTTTGGTTTAAGGCCTATAAATACTTTAGTTACGGATTTTTTCAGTTTTAATTTCATTAACTTATCTCTAATTCAAAAAATGTATTAAATTATTTTGAGACACATAGTGTTTGCTATGTTGACTTAGAAAATGAGTTTTAAACCTTCTAAAATAAAAAATTGAAGAAAGAATAATTTACACAACAATTATAAAAAGGTAATATTTGTTTAAAAAATGTATTATGAGACGGTAATTTTCCACCTTTACTGCAGAATAATATTAATTGTAAACCGAAGTAAAATGTTGGTGTTTATAGCAAACATATGTATATATATATATATATATATATATATATATATATATATATATATATATATATATATATATATATTCATTTCTTAGCAAACTCGTTGGTTTAATCAATTTTGCAGCTATATCGTGTCACTGAAAATAATTATATATTTTATATTGGAATAGGGCCGTTTTGTTTAGCAATTAAAAGCAGTTGGGACTTCAGTACGACGTCGCTCTGTAACTCGACGCTAATGTTCTTTCCACGAAGGGTGCAGCGGCATAGTTGATTCCCACGCTCAATTGTTATGTATCTCCAAGTTGAAAGACCGTTCCTGATCAATAACATGTACTTATTGTGAGGGATAACTTTAATATATACTACACACTCTCAAGACGTACATAATCCGTAATCTAATTGATTGCATTCAATATGTATAATTTTTTTAAGTATTATAATAAAGTATAGTTATACCCTTTCTCCCAATATTCTCCAACCTTTTTTGTGCTATGCCCCACTTAAGTAATTTCTAATACACTTATACTGTGATTCGCCATATCTTTAACTCACACACTAGACGAGTTCATTCTCAAATTACTCTCTTTACCAATAAAATTGCCCCACATTAGGAAACATTGCTTTATGCAGTCCAAGTTATAGAGCAAAATCCAAAGCCTTCATTATTCGAAAAATTATTTTTGAATGAGCTACTTTTTCTATAAAAATCCTCGTTTACTGATAAATACTTCTTCTTCAAATAAATAAGAATAATTAGAAACAGTAATGAAAATTATATAAAACATAATTCATTACTATTTTTCATATCTAAAACGATTCTCCAAAAAGAAAATAAACAAGGGATCATTTCCATTGCGGCAATGTACAGTATGTCGTACCCTGATAGAGAACGCTGAAATAAAATTGACAAACGTGTCTACCACTAGTAAATCGAAAAGAGAGACTATCACTTTAAAAGTAGTCCCTAGCACTATAAAACTACCTATTTGAGAGTCAGCCCGCGCACCACATTTATCGGTAGCGACTCTAGAGGAACCGCGCAACCGAATAACGAGTTACCGAGAAGCTCGGGGTCAGAGTCACTCATAAATAATTTAAAGTAATCCAGGAAAAACCCTTGTCCGCGGGACGTCGGTTGAGACATGACTATTTGATGTGGGCAACGTAATACTTCTCGCGAATTAGAGCGATATCTGTGAAGTAGCTGTTTCAGCGTCAGCATTCGTTTCGCCTTAATTACTTTATGCAAAGTTTATTATGCGGAATTTTGATTAATTAATAATGAAATGCCCAAAAAAATTAACATATACATATATAATTATGCTACTTATTTTTCTGTTTTTACTTAATGCATTTGACAAGATTTGTTGTACCATTTTTAAGGGATTAAGCAAAATAAAATATCAAAATTTATTTAAGTTTTTTTTTAGATTATTTTTTTCCTATGACTACGAATTGATAGCATTTATCGTAAGAAGTAAGAAACCCGATAATGAAAATAATCCTTGACATTAAATTTGTAATCCATTCTTATATTAGCACCGTCAACTTAATTATCACGATCATCGTCATCATCGGTCTTTCGGCAGTCTACCGCTGGACATAAACTTCGCCCAAGGCTCAGTCCGATTTTTGGCTATACGCTACTAGTTCCAGTTTCTCACACTTCGTTTGCCAACACGCGGTCTCCATTCGTCTACTCCAGCAGTCGTCTCTGTCGGTTCTTCAACAAACGTGACCAGGCCTTTCAGCTTATATTCAACTTCAGCGAAATTTTAAATAAATAAATAATTAATAGAATACGTATGATTTTCCTTCAATGTGGTATATATACCTTTGAGTTAATATTATAAATAACATATTAAAAAAAATTATTCATTGATCGCGACATTTTTAAAATAGTTTTTGAATATCATTATCATATTTATTAATACGATTTTTAAAATAATTTATATAATTATTCGTTATGAAATTTTAAATAAAATTTTTGTACATTATTCTTTGAGTCCTAAGTCCTAAGTCCGTCGTAATTATGTTGGGGCAGACGCGATGTTTCTCTATTCCACGATATAAATGTGCGCTGCTTTGCCAGTTTTGGACATCCATGTTTCCGTTTTTCCTGCAATTAGTTGAGGGCTTGTCTGAATATACCTATAGGTGGCATGGCGTCGGAGAATATGTCCTATCCACTTCCATTTACGACGGCGAATCTGCACATATATAGGAACCTCATTGCTAATACTCCACAGTTCATCATTGGAGATTTTGTTGTCCGGCTAGAAAACTTTGTGGATATGGTGTAAGCAACGATTGATGAACACATGTAGCTTAACTGCAACGTAAAACCTGTTCTGCTATACTTACGGGTGTTAGAGTAACCACAATAGACCTAATACTAGTAGCCCGACTACAGGTGTTCATTCTGTGATTAATGGTTATAAATTTTATAACTGCAAATTAAAAATAATAAATTAATTAAATATAATCGTATTTTGATCATTGTTTATTTCAAATGTATTTATTTTGATATTTGAGATTTTTGAGTATGTCGACTAATTGTTCGCAATGAGGCTTTAACAGTTTTACCGAAAGGATTTGTAAGCAGAAAATCCGCAATTTATGAACTGGGAACAGCAACGATTTTGAGGTCGATGACTCAACGAAAATGGCTGCTCATATGTTTCCGTATTTGTAATTTCATATTTACAACTCGGTTTACTCGTGTTACATAAGTTGTAGAGGTCTGCAATGTGCTATGTACATGCATTTTATGAAAATTATATTAAGAATTTTCTTTCTAAAGGTTTTTCAATGGCAAAAATTAAAAAAGTGTTATGCTCCGAGCAGGGTGACATCTTCGGGGGTCTCAACGACGGACTGCTCAGCCGAGCGGAGGCGTTAGCTGCAGTGGATATTAGTAAACATCAGTCCGGACCACCGCCCGGACCGCCTCTGCCCCAACTCAAGCATGACATGGTTTACCATCACGGAGTCGGAGGCCCACCATCCCATAATGCAAGGCCACATCAGGTACAATTGTGTCTATCCTAATAGTAAGATTGATTGAGATATATATATATATATATATATATATATATATATATATATATATATATATATATATATATATATATATATATATATATATATATATATATATATATATATATATATATATATATATATATATATATAATTAGTTACAAGTCAGTAAATTGCCGATTACGTTTATATTGGTAGTAAAAAGAAATTGAGAATTCTTATATATTATTACTTTAGAAAAAATGTTATTTCTGTCCTTTACAAATTAAATAATTCATGGAAACCTAATTTGTGTTTTTTATTAAAAGTAGTTTATATTATAAGAAAACAAACAAATCATAACATGCCATCATAATCCTCAGATGTATTATATTACCGATAAGAAATTCCTGGATCTGTGGTCCTCGTACACCGGCCTAGCGTGTAAAAAAGGCAAATTCTAAACACTTGGTGATTATAATCGTATATACATGTATGTCTTTCCAAGTTGTATGATGATAACCTTTAACAAATTATTAAAAAGAAAGGGTCTGGGTTCTTTTATAATATACAATCTAATAATGTCCTTGCAGAATTTTTATTTTTAGTAGTAAGTTGAAGCAACAAAATATTCCCAACACATATCAACGTAGAAATCCATAGCAATCATTCAAATCAAATTTCACGTCTATAAAACTAAAGCGATCTCGTAAAATTGTTGGCAAATTGGTACGCTCCTCGCCTCTACTGTGACATAAATAATAATAATAAAAGTAAATGCATTTCTGTATGCTCCATACACCTTGGAAAATCTTTGAAACTTCGTATATCGGTAGCGGAGGGTTGTTTCCTCAGGGAGTTGGTTCGCGTAGGGTAGCGAAGAGGGCTGTAATATGTAAGAAATATATGCGCTACACTATAAAAATGAGGTAATTTTATGCACTGTTCGATATAATGATGTGTATTGTTTGCGCCGTCTCCTTTTCACAATCTACATAGGAAGTCTCTACATAGGATCTGAAACAATACAATGGAAGTTAAATTTTACATGAATAACTATAAAGATATTGATGATTACCATGAACTATAGAATCTTGTGTAGAAAAAAATTTGTGTACCAGTGTTGTGATTGGACTCCTTAATATTAAATAAAAATAATATCCTATTGCGTTAAACCCCAGCAAGTTACACCGCTACCTTTATCATTAATATAGCCGTAACAGTCCATTGCTGTACATTGACCTCCATCTAAATTTGTGGTTTCTGCCCTAGTCCCCGTGAATGGCGGGCGGATTGGGGATGGTGGATCGTGTTTTTACTCAGGCGTAGACGCTGGGGCTCATTTACTGCTATGTGCTCACACAGTCGCCTTGTATGACACCAATGGGAAGTTATAGGGTGGCCCTATTTTATCTCGGGAATAACACTCCACATAATTAAAATATTCCTCTATATACACAAACACGCAAACAATATGAACAAATACTAAATATCACAAAAATTATCAAAAACTATATGAACTTTCATCTATTGCGAAAATGGAACTCCCTACGCTTAGCGCTGAAAGCGAACATTTCGCCACTGTTCTATTGGAACGTCCGATATAAAAGCTAATTAAAAATATAAATATCATTGAAATTAATTCTTGTGTACAGGAAATATTAATACACGAATCTAACTACAAGTTGCGTATATTTTTTATTTGGTTGGCGTCTCAAGCCTTTATATCTTGCCAAACACAACTGATATTCCAAATTAAATTATTAAATTAACGTATTTCGATTGCAATTGCTCTAGTCAGGGGAATTTACTGGAGAAATTGCAACCAGAGTCTTGAATAGTGCGGGAAAGCTAGTTAGTTGTGTGTGTTTGCAAAGGTACACAAATAGTTTTGGGGCTCTTTTTGTCTTTAATCTGTATAAAAGAACAACATACTAAATATAATGATAATAACATCAAAATTTTCGTTTCTACCATCTAGATGAGTGGCGATTTAGTATGGTGTGTTTTCCCCGAAATTTCTTTTCACGCACAACATTGGCACCTTCAAAAACAACCTTCGTTCTACAATGCTTGACTAAAATAACCAATGTTGTAAATGTTGTGTTTCAAAAAAGCTTACGTTTTAGACTTTTTGGATATTTATTGGTTAAATCAAATAACTTCTCCCTTATATAACTTCGCTATTCAATAGACAATCTCCCTCACTTATGAGGAAGGCAATTATCCAGAATTGAATTATTACGGGTGCATTCATTGATTGATCTCACCATTCAAATTATTTCAATCAATTCTTTAAGTAAGGCAACTATCAGTGAATTCTGCCAGTGTCGCTATAGTGTCTGCCAGTCAATCATGGGAGTCGCACAATCAAATAAAAACTCAAAAAATAAAAAATAGAATTATAGAAATATACTCGTACCGTGGTAACTTTTGCGAATGTACAAGAGAGCTAAAAAAACAACAAAGAATGAAAGTATACATAAATGAAACGAAGATTCAAACTCTTTACTTTTTGACATATGAAAATACTTAATGAGTTGTCAAACGTCGGATTAGTTATTGTGACACGTTAATTTTGGTGAACTTTTTTTAGTTGCAACTTAGAATAAACTCTTTAATGCCCTAAAATAAATCTTAAAGAGTATACTTTTTCATCTGATGAACATTTATGATCAGCCTACCACCTATGAAAATACCATCAGGCCTACCATCATTATGTAATGCTTCTTATTCGCTCACTCAACCCTGAAGATCGTCACCCGCAATAGTAGACGTGCGCTGTCCTGATGTAAATATTAAGGCTGTCATCGTTCGCACTGTTTCTTAGAGGGATATTTTAGGATACCTATAAGTTATTTGTTAACTTCAAAGTAGTTGTTATCAAATTTTATAAATAAAAGATGTTAATAATGTAAAAAAAGGTGTAGGTTTTAGTTTTTTCTTAATTTTATTTTAAAATTTCTTTGAAAATATTTACACAATTACTTTTAACCGTTCTATCGCCACCTATGGAATAGGCAAAAATAAACAGTAAAACGTTAACATGGAGGAAAAGGGGAGGGAATGATAAAAAAACAAGTGTGTACTCAGGGGAGCACAGAACGTACGACCGTTTGTACTGGGCTGCCGTGCAATTGTCGCTTGGGCCACTTGGGAAAAGGTTCGAGGAATAACCGTTAGTTGCGTACTTCAAAGTAGTTTAAAATAAAACAATGTCTAATAAACACACAATAGTATTATTATTATTATTACAAATTACGTATGACAAGTTTTTACTACGTATGACAACTTGAGTTCATCATTTTTAACATTTACCCAATTAAAATAAATTATCCTACACTAAAACTAGCCGTGACCTTTATTCTCAAAGTTGTCTGTTTTCTCATTACAATCCATCCACTTCTTTCCAGTCCTAGAATGGTTCAGAGTAACGGCTGCACTAATAAATATAAATTTGGAAATTGGTATCATAAAAATTAGCATATGATCTAAGAGAAAGGAGGAATTCCTTACGACATTATGGCCTTTTTGAGAGCGATCCAAACTGCGGGGTCAACTTCAATGAAAGTGAAATTTCAGAAACTAAAAGTTGCTACTAAATGTAACTTAGTAGTTGCTAGTAGTAATTAAAGATTACGTATACATATTAATAAAATGGATCATGGATTAATAAATCCTTGTGACATATGTATACTGAACATCTAGAGCCGATTAGAATATCATTTTTCTAACAATCATGTATATTCAAAGCGACCAAAGGTATAAGTTTAGTTCGTGTCAAAATGTTACATGTGTAAAAAGAGAGGGTAAAAATTTAATTCAGGCCGCGAAAACCGCGAACGAAGTGATTTACTGTAAATTAAATTGAAATTAAAACATATGCCTTTTGACAAAAATTAAAGTTGTCATGCAATATTATTTTGTTTTAAGATGTTAGATTTAAAATAATCATTTTTTCGTTCTTTTATTATAGGAGATGAGTAAAGAATATTTTTTTAAGGTAAATATTGCAAACTTTTCTATTTTTTTACATTACTTATATGTTAATCTGTATGTGTTTAGTGTAGACATGTATAAATAATTCAATATTTTCATTAATAAAGGACAATAGTTTTAACCTATAATATCCACCCAATATCGTTAGAAATACTTTTGACCCTGAAAACGTCTTTCACCAGTACGCACTGTCTGTACTTTCTTACGTTTCTAAAACTTATAGATACCCTGCAGTCGGATAGAGTGACGGTTTGCGCAGGACGACTAACATAAGCGGGCTAAATTACACTTATTTAGAGAGTTTGTGCACAACAGCAACAAGACAGCAGTGGACTGCTGCAGGCTGTTCTTGATGATGATAGTTTAAAAATAAGAAAAAACGTTTTATTTTTTACAAAACGCATCGTTGATAAAGTAAGCAAAATAAAACTAAACGGAATTATTGGTCAGTATTTTTGTACATATGTTTACATCAAAAATAATCAAATTAGATATTAAATTATTTATAAAACGAAACGCTAATTTCATGGCTCCAACCTCACACCCCAAATAAATTTAGCCACTTGTTCAAATCATAACGTTGCGATACAAATCACTATTAACGGAATATAATTTATTTAATATACACTTCCAGTTGCAATACTCACTCACAGTGGGCGAAGTTAAGGGAGCTTTTGGTATCGACACAAAAATTACATGGGGAATATATTTTAATTATTTCTCTATTTCTTTATCTTTGATTTTTTTATATGTAAATTTTTATATAATAGCTAAAGAGATTTCTCTAAGGAATTATATTTGCATTTTTAAGTTTATTTGTCAATGATTTTAGCGAATATAAAAAATTATATATTTGAAAAAATATTACATTAAATTTTCAAGGTATCGTAAATATTGCTGCGTCATTAATATGGAAGGTTATACCCGTATATATTTTTTTCTGTGTTAATCAAATACGACAAGGACATTAGGGGGAGTGTGTGACACAGTGACGCGCATTCTATTCCCATCAATTCAAAATCGTATAACCTGAGCGGTTTGCATGAGCCCTAAAAATTATAGGCGTTTTAGAAATTTATGCACTTGTGCCAACGAAGTCATTTAAGTTCAAATTTTATAAGCAGTTGCTGTGAAAGAATAAACGGAATATGTACAATCGATATTGAGTTTCAAAATAAATAAAAAAATACATTTAAGTGGCCTTTTTACTTTTGAATTAGAAACTACTTAGAAGTGATATTTAATTGACATTACATAAAATATTACATGGTACGATGTAGAAACCCTTCTTACACAATAAATTACGTAAATATTATTATTTATATACCATTGTAAATTACAACTTTAGCATATTTAACCACAGATTGAAAAGTACAGTGGAAACCCACTTATAATGTAAATTTCATGTAAATATTTTAGTGTCCGTAGGTACGTTTGGTAATTAATAAAACTTTAAATACAATTTATTTTTAACCTCCTCCACTACTTCACACTAAGCGTGGCCTGTATCCTGATGACCAGCCCTAGTGATAAACGAGTAATATAAAAGATATGTTAAAAAAAGAGCTCTGCGTGTTTGCCATTAGATTTAGACTAATTGTAGGAATGCCAAAATGAATAAGAAAAGGAAATATTTTGAAAATCCAACTAATCTTTTACGTCACTCAAAGATCTATTGCATTCGGGTAGTCCAAGTAAAAGTATTAAAAAGAAACAATGCAAACTGTTACAGGCATGTAACTTTCCGTGCTACACGCGGGCACAGTGCCTTGGTAATTGTGATCTACCGTTCCCCTGAGAGTCAGGCCAGTACCGCCTACACCTAATATGCTACCCCTAGACGGCCACCGAAAAATTGTTACCGAAAGACATACGACCTGTTCGTACAGTAAGATAGATACCCTCCGTTGTATTGACAATTGATTTACTTCGAATGTGTTGTTCATTTGTTTTATATACAGCATTAAATCTCTTCAGCTAAAACGAGTTAAGATCTTGTTGATAATACGTACATATTTATTATTGAAATTAATATGATTATAAAATTCGTTCTATGAAATGAAACTAGGATAAAATCTATATTAAGTGCAATTTTTTCCACAACTCTATATGGCCCACTGATGGGCATGAGCTTCCACATTCTTGGAGGAACGGACTTTAACCACCATGCGTGTCCAATGTGGATTGGCGGGATAACCAAACACGGATTAAATATCTGTAGGCCATGCATATATTTATTACGATGCATATTGTATATTGAGCATTGAATCCGTAAGCGGGGGCCCCGCCAATGAGCCTTTTGTCGTCGTTTAGTATCTTTTAATAAAACAAAACAAATTATTTTACTTTTAAAGTATTTTTTGAAAAATCTTTTTAGATCACTTAAAAATAAGATTTAAATGAATAAACTAACTGACAATTTAATCTCCTACGCATGTTTCAAACGCTTCAAAATACTCATTTTCATTTCAAAGCTGGTCAACGACATAAGCATGTTGGTAAAACACTCGCAACCAATCAACGTCACAACAGATTCACCCTCCTATTGAAAAAAGAGTGTATACACTCATAAAGTATGAGTGCAAATCTGCACAAAGATGATTGTTTATGTTGCCATATCGTCCCTACGTACGGTTATTGTTGTTACCCCTGCTTTATTTACAATAAAATATCTGATTAAACATGAATGCAGAAGTTAATTCGGCGCATGACAATAATGATCCCGTCACCCTATATATATAATAATCCTCTTAATCGTTGAAAATTTGACAGTATGATAAAAAAGAATTACAAAAAGCCTTTTTTTCCACAGATGGGTCACCACGGAATGGAGGGACTCGATATGCTTGATCCGCTGACTTCTTCATCGATGACCACACTCGCACCCATGGGTGAAACAGCACCACCACATCATCAGCTCCATGGCTATGGAGCTATGAATCATGTTATGAATCATCATCACCACCCGGGGGGTCTAGCACATGCTCCCTCTGCACACTTAGGTCATCCTTCAGCCGCACTTCATCCAGATACAGACACAGATCCAAGAGAATTGGAGGCTTTTGCGGAGCGATTCAAGCAGCGTCGAATTAAACTCGGCGTTACACAAGCTGATGTAGGGAAAGCTCTCGCGAATCTGAAATTGCCAGGAGTAGGAGCTCTATCCCAAAGTACAATTTGTCGATTTGAAAGTTTAACGTTAAGTCATAATAATATGATTGCCTTAAAACCGATTCTGCAAGCTTGGCTTGAAGAAGCTGAGGCACAAGCAAAAAATAAAAGACGTGATCCAGATGCACCCAGTGTTTTGCCAGCAGGTGAGAAGAAGCGTAAGAGGACGTCTATTGCAGCTCCTGAGAAAAGAAGTTTAGAAGCCTATTTCGCTGTACAGCCCCGACCCTCAGGAGAGAAGATTGCAGCGATTGCGGAAAAACTGGATCTTAAAAAGAATGTCGTGCGGGTGTGGTTCTGCAACCAAAGACAAAAACAGAAGCGCATGAAATTTGCAGCGCAGCACTGACCGGCGGGTGGCGGCGCGGCTCTCTTGTACCCCGGCGCAGGGTACGGTTACTGAGCCGCCGGCCGCATCAGCTATGATCTGCGCCAGACACACGTGGGTCGGTTATATTGGTGTACCATCACCAAAAATGACATTTCGTAAGCAATAATAACATCTCGTTTCAATTGTCATTCTTTTAACACTACTTTTCGATCTAATGCAATTTATTACTAGTGTAGATATTCTTATACTTTATAAACAGGTTTGATTTCTTGTATTATTTAATTTTCATATATTTTTCGAAACAGGGTATATATATAATTTTATATGTATATCATAACGGTAAATCGAAGTCACTTTATTGTGAATCACTTTGTTTGATGTTTTTGGAGCATTGAAAATGTACATGAAATTTAAGATCAGGATTTTTAAGAGAATGTGCCTTGCAAATATTCAATATTCTGTGTTTAATATTAGTAACTTGATCGCTACGCGTTACAGATGATGACGTCGATACTTTAGTAGGAAGCGTATAAGTTTAATTAGGTGCCCGATCGAAGCATACATCGAAGAATACAAGAACAAATTAATCTGTTCGTGGATTAGGATCGTAACATGCAAACACTATTTATATATTTTTTTTAATATATTGCTTATGGCAAATTACTTATGCATGTTATAGTACCCTAATCTATCGGTAGATATGTTTTTATAGTAGTTTTTAAAATTTGTTAGGTGTTTTGTTAATTTCTAAAATTGTACAAATAAATATAAGTGTATTATTTCTCGCATAAGTTGTACATAAATGATGTCGTGGTGTTACGACAATTTACACGTTAATTTTTATGGGTGCCGTAAAATTCGATTAAGGGAAATTCCAGACCATGTCAAAAGTGTCAAACATTGGACCGGTTAAGGCATCTACAATGTGATGCATCATATCTCTTTTGTTAAAGGGGTAATTACGGAAAATACCTTTAACACGGGACAGCGGATCAGCAATTAACTATATATACAGATATGGATAGATATAATGTGGTAAAGGTACGCTCTAGTTTTATAACAATTATTTTATTGTTTGTTTAGTAAATTTCTAAAAATTTCACAAAATGGCACAAGTTTTAGATTAAGAAGTTATTAGAGATATTTAGCCAAAATAGAATAAAGTCATGTAAATAAAACACATTTCGATTTACAATTAGTCACTAGTCAAACTATAGTTACTAAATTGAATGGAATTAGTACAACAACGCTATGGGATTCGTGAATAAATTTGTTATATACTTTATTTGTGAGCTTAAAAACTTCAATACTACCTTAAAGTAAAAATCATTTGTGTTGTACAGGAGTAATAATATAATGTTACAATAACAAATTAATTAAATGTCCAATACATTACTTTACCTTTAATATAAAAGGTGCGTAACTCATAATAATATTTTATAATAAGTTACAATGATACGCAATTTTAATACATATATTAATTTATTATACGTTAGTATCACATAATTTTGAACTCTGGAATTTATTGATTTCACAAAAATAAATATCATGAATTCGTAATAAATGGTAGAATCCACTCGGCTTAATAAATAAATATAAAATGTTTGCGGATTATAAATAATATTTTTAAAAGATATTTTGTACATATAGATTACGAAAGTACGCTAATAATTTAAAAAAATGTGCAATCTAGTTTCCATAATTATTAATTATAACTTAATGCTAGGAATTTACAGCATACGGGAAGAAATATTGTCAAAGTATTAATTTCTAATCAAAATCTAGTCATGTCATTAATTGACCTTTTTGGTATTTGGTACTTATTTGTAGTGTTATTAAAAGAGATTTTTTTAACGTAGATATTTAAAAGTTGTGTTTAAATTAACCTCATTAACAAATATGAGAATTAAATGATACTTATTTATTATATAATAATTTATTTTTTGATTAGATTTAGAAATTATTCGGAATATTATTTTGTTTTCTCGTATATGAAATAATATAAATGTATTATGAGCTTCAGTATTTTTAACGACTATCCAAAACAACTAATCTCCTCCTTAAATTGAGCAAATGTATGTGAAGAAGTTTATTAGATGGTAGAACTTTTACTCCAAACAAGATGGACAAACAACCCCAAAAAGAGCAAGATGGCTTATTTCCTTGTAAGTCTCTTGAAGAGACTTCAGATTCCCCGGAAATCTCGCTCTATCGATTATATTATCGCCTTTATTAAGTATTTAATAAGTGTATGGACAAAAGAGTATTTTGCTTACAAACATTAAACACTACCAGTGTCTTGTATGACGATTTTTAATTCACTTACACTATTTATAATATATGGCTAAATTCAAGTTTGCGACAGAAATTTATGTAAATTAATTATAATAATGACCAAAATAAAGCTATCTGTCTTTCTCCATCATAATCTAAATGTATGTGTGAATATTTAGTACTACCCAAATACCGTTTAAGAGGCGTGCTTTGATTCTTTCGACTTCCGATTACATATCTCTTCCCGATCAATATTATAATTATATATCAAATACGAATACATAAGAAACATATAAACAACTCCCGCGTGCACCGTATTCGTATTCGTTTGATACCGGGCACATATCGTAATATCACGTAAATTAGTAGGAATATGTTTCATAAGATAAAATTAATCTTCAAAGAAAATACGGGATCAATACTACCTACCTAAAAACCTAAATATAAATATTTATTACGATAAAACTATTTTTTTTTATTTATATCTAACCTTAACATTACATTAAGCAGTTTTAAAGAGGGCTGATATTATTTTCTGTTGTAGTTACATACATTTTAGTTATGAACATTTCGATAGCCAATAGTGACTTAAAAGTTGGGAACGGAAAACAAAGCGTAAATTGTAAGCATTATATTGGAGTGTACGTGATTCACTACCGGAAAAAATATTACAGCTAATTTTACAAATATTTCAATGTTACATATTTAAATAATAACTTCTATTAGTTATATCTACTGCACACTGGCATTGATTCTCAAGTCAGTCAAAGCTATATATTGATTAAATTATTACAAATCAAAAATATTCGTTTTGTTTATATTTCGTTTCATTTTCACGTATTTGCAATATAATATCAATCTGTACTTGATATAAAATTTTTGTGATTTTTCTTTAAGTTCATTAAATGGTAATGGTAAGACTTTACCTTTTAGAGTTAGAATTTTGAAGAATTTTTTTTTATTTGGGGTCATTAAGTCAGTAATGACACGATTCGCTCAAATACTTTTTAATGATCGTGATATTTTTCCATTCTGTCTTAAAATTTCATGTTTCGCTGGCATCGCATCGCATAACACTATGGTGGCAGACAGATAAAAATAAGAACGTAATAAAGAATTACAGGTGTGTTGGTGTTTGGTGGTACAACCAGAACAAAGACTTGAATTGTTTCCAAAACAAAACCATGCTATCTTTTTTTATTTTATATTACTAATATTATGTAAAATCTCTATTTTTGTTAAATGATAAGATACAAAATTATACTCATTTTACAATAAAATTATAGTGATCTTATAAAATCCTCATATCGAAATATTAAAATATTAAGTTCAAAATTAACAATAATTGTATAAAAGTAAAAAAAACCGAAGAAAATTTTTTAAAATATGCTTTTTATTGTACACATTTTTTTTAAATTATCGGAATATTTACGATGTTATTTCACATTATTAGCTCACCAACTAAGTCAGTGCTAATTTTAAGTAGACATTAGTAGTTTCTCTTACCATTTATTAACTATTAATTGTATTATTACCATTAATAATAAAAGATGGAAAACTTATTTCGAAACCAATAAACAATAAATTGAAAATAGAAATATTAGTAGCTCCGTTGTTTTATTGGCCTACAAACGTGCCACATTTACAATCTTACAATCATGTTGAATGATACAATCATTCATATATAAATTATATGCAGGTTTTTTCTATACTTTAAAAATCTAACTTAAATGGCCTACGTCTAACAGCAGAATAATACAAGCTGTTGATTATAATTCATCATTATTACTCACATCATATACGTAGGTCTACAAGGCCCGCCACCTAGTTCGATCTTTAGCGATAAGCAACTAGTTTCTGCACTCTAGATTCTGCCGGGAGCATCCTACACCACGTTTGATAAAGTACAGCCTCCACATCAGCAATCTTTTACTCCAACGGCTGTTAGTTCTCTGATAAACGTGACATGCCATTTTAATTTGCCGACTCGGAGAAATATGTTGGGATTTTTTCGGGGATTTTTTTTATTTCAAATTATATCGAGTAAAGAATCTCGCAGCCCTCTCGATAGCTTTATGAGTGACTTTTACCTTGTGGGGCAGACATACTACACGTTTTTGCACAAGACACACCGAGCCAAAACTTTTGTCTTCAGGCTCTGAGGTATAGACGACATGATTATTTATATATATTTTTTAAAGTACACCATGAATATATAATTGTTCAATCCATCATCATTGCGTATTATGCGGGTATATTCCTTAGGTTATCGGCATGTCTTTGTCTTATTATACATTGTAGCTTCTCCTATGTACTAGACAAATTAATCGAATTAGTTTACTGTAGAAGTAATTGATGATTTATTCTAAGACTAGCTATGTCGCCGATGTGGTTTGCTATCCAGTATACGGAGTTATGACCAGTTGCTTAAAAAAAGGTTAACAAACTTCTTTCCACGTACCACCTCTTTGTGCAACGAGCTACCTTCGACGGCTTTTGTGAACCGATACAACATTGGCACCTTAAAAAACAAGCCTACACATACCCAAAAGGCCGGCAACGCTTCCGTGACTCTTGCGGTGATATGGTTGTCTATGGGCAGCGTTGATTGCTTTCCATTGGGCGACACGCTTGCTCGTTTGCCCTCCTATCCTATAAAAAAGGTTCATGCTTGTGACTTTTTCGTTACTCGATCTATAAAACTAGAAAGTAATGGTAAGCAAGATTGGCACGGTATCATTAAATAATAAGGAGATCCATCAAACTGTTCAAATAATTGCTAAAGTTTTTTAATGTTCTATATAAATTTTTATTTTATACTTGTTTTGTTTTTTCTGCGTCATACTGTGGTACAAAATAATGAATATTGCAGTAATAATGAATACTATTCAGAATTGATACAAATATTATTACTACTTTAAATATTTGTTTAGATAGGGGAGTTAGGTTCGCTTCTCTTAGACTGAAAGCGAAAAATCATAGTGCTGTAAGATTGCGTTGCGATGAAAAAAAATGTTTATATTAATTTAAATGTCAATATGCTATAAAAGTTTTAGATTGTAGTATCTATGAATATGTATTTATTGATTACTTAATTTATTTATGTAAAGCAGTTATAAAGTAAATTTGGATGGAACATCTCTCAATAGGAAGGCAATATAATAAAAATATTGCATTTATTTATCATCTCGCCGACATCTCTGTCACACAACCTTAAATACCTTTTTTGTGCTTGTTTTTAATTTCTAAAAAATTAATAGACAAATTTAAGATTATCTTCATTTTTATAAATTGAGTTCAAAATAGATACAATTAACAAATGCCTTCAAAATAGATACTTTTAAAGTCAATGAAGCTTACGTTTATTATATGCATAACGTATTCAGTGTAGATCAATAATTCAAAATAATTTCTTATTTATACTACCAACTGCAGAGATTGCTCATACGTACACTGATTATAAAAAATGTTAAGATCAACAAACATTTGAAGTAAAATTTTAAAAATCATTAAATTATCGAAAAATATTAAAAATATAGGTAAAATGTTTGGATAGTCTAACATACGGAAAATGTTTTTTTACCTGAATTTATTGGTGACAAGTTAAAAGACAATATATTACGGTCGTTTTCACTCAAATAACCACAGTACTAAGATATACCGGTGACAAATTTTAGTTTATATCTTGTTACAAGTGCCCGACTTCCCCAGGGAAACATTGCCCGCATGTTGACCACGTTCGGTCTTCATATTTTTCCTAATATATATAAAAGGGCATATTTTATATATTAAAAACCCACTACTAAAATACACTCCTTTCCTTAAGATGTGTTAGTATAGGCTTTATGTACACAAATATTAGTGTTATTATAATAATAAATATTAAAAAATGTTGTCTTTGAAATTGTCAATCCTACATTCAGGTAAGGAAAAATATCAAAAAATGAAATATCTTACCTATATTTATAAATATTGATTGATAATTTGATTATTTTTAAATTTTTACTTTAAATGTTTGTTATATATATATATATATATATATATATATATATATATATATATATATATATATATATATATATATATATATATATATATATATATATATATATATATATATATATATATAATTTTGATTTGTTGATCTAACTATTTTTTATAATCAGTGTATGTATGAGCGAACTCATAAAAAAAAACTCATAAAGCAGTTGGTTGTATCTACACTGGATACGTTACGTGTAAAATACACGTAAGCTTCATTATCTACTTACATACACGTATCACGTAAGCTTATCATCTGGTTGCAAAAATGTTCAATGGTAATATAAAGTATGCTCTCCAGGCTTCCTGTTTTCATTCAAAATTGCTGATCGATAAGCAAGCAATATTGAGGCGTCCCCGTAAAACACACTTTTATTTAGATTTGTCAAAGTTAAATTTAATATTTGTTATAATTTAACTGTAACCTAATACAAATATACGCTTCTTTATGTGAAAACCAAATCAATTACAGTATGTAAACTTAAATTATATTAAAGCCGCGCCTACAGCGTTAACCTTTCGTTATAGCCGGTGTTTACTCTTGTCCCTCGTAATCCCAATCCAAATTTTTGTGACTGAATATGGTTTGCAAAACAGACAAACAAAATAAATTAAATTAAAAAACAAAGGAAAAAGAATATTCCTATATTATTTATATATTAAATATTTTTTTTTCAGTAAACCATTTCTTAAAATTTGATATATGAATATAAAGTATGTCTTGTAATCACAATATCACTCATTATTTGACATCTTGAGAGCACAATATCCAATATTAGATATTATGTCCATTTAATATTATATATTGTAATTCTAATACAGGCTATCTATAATATCAAAATAATTGCTTTCCTGATTTACATGATATCTAAACTCTCGTTTATAATGTTTATTTGTCTATTTGTCCAACATAGTTTTTTAAATAATTAAGGCTTATTTTTACAAAAATTTGAGATTTTTAAACGAGAATTTTAAGAATCAGTTAAAGCAGCTTGGTGGTTTTTAAATTAGGCTTACTAAAGATTGAGAAGGTAATGAAAATAGTTTACAGAGTTGTAACCAGCGCTTGTAAAGAACCAATTCAATATCTAAATACATATATTTAAAACCTATCTTTATTAGGAGTTATATGAAATCTATACTTACTTTATTTAAGAAAATTAAAAAAAAGAACACTCGATGAATAACGGGATTTAGATATTACCTCGGCACTGACTTCGGTCGAGGCGTAGTGGAGTTTTGTTTGAACAAGAGTCCGCCCGAGGCATCAATCTCCCCTTGTGCGATGATTGTTGCTCCCTAATATTGGATGTATGGAGATTGGTCTCGTATTGTGCAGCACAAACAATATTTGACTAATCTAGCTGTTTGGTTTAACGTTCTAATTGGAGGAATGTTTGCCGATGTTTGAACTGATTCGGGCAGCGTACCCAAAAGCGTACTGGAATTCCACTAAAGTACAGCTTGCATTTGTAATTAACACGATATAAATGAAAAGGTCTACGCTACTTTTATATTTGTGATCATAAACCCATACAAGCATGTTTAATTTTATAACAATAATAATAATAACACACATATATATATATATATATATATATATATATATATATATATATATATATATATATACACATTTCTGAAACGATACTATGCCTAAATACAATGTCTCGTATATTATTAAAAAAATGAAATACATATATTTATATTAGGCTATTGATTACGATTCATCATCATTATTATTGATACTTGTTTTTCGGCTTCACGCATCCGGTTTCTACTAGCCGTTTTCGAATTATCTAGCCGAGGAAATGTGAAATATACCATATAAGTTTTAAAAGACATGGTCACCACTTTAATAGTTGTCTCGGTTATCGGTTCGCCTACAAACATGACCAATGCCACTGCAGTTTGTCAATTCGAAGGGCTATGTCAGTGAAATCCAGAGAAGAGAACGAAATCTCTACTGGATTCGTTCATTTCGATATATTAATGATGACTGATGATTGTAATTATGGTGATTCTTGTTTTTTACATGTTTAAAGGTGGCAGTCATCGCTTAATTTCAACTGACACTGTTTATTTACTTACCATGTAGTCAAGAAAATAAGGTTCTTTTTTATGGGATAGGAGGGCTAACAAGCAAGCGTGCCGCTTGATGGAAAGCAATCAACGCCGCCTATAGACAACCCGACAAAGTTATTGAATTTACAATGTTTATATTATTATTCCTACAGCTACGGCATTTACTTAAATAATTATATAATTAATAAAATAAACAAGTTAAATTAACTACATATAATATCTTTCTTACTTGTAAATTCAAACTAAAGTTAACAGTTAATACAATTAAGTATATTAAATTAAAAGATAAGTTGATGATATAAGGATATTTAATGTTTCAGTAAACTTTCCGGATAATAAATTTATAATTAATAAAATCGTAATACCATGTAAATATTGTAAATATTTAACAACTGAAATAGACTAACTGAAAGAAAATTTTCGAACATAATCCAAATAAATAAAAGTAGACACACCAAATCAATTCAGCATCCGTACCTACTCATTTTCATTGATCCGCCATATACATACATCATTTGTATCTAGGGATTCAGCATGATTGGACGAATTACTTCAACTCATGTTCCTTGGACTATAATTTTTATCAGATGTTTGTACGACAACGATATAAATAAATATGTAATGACTTTGATAAAACTTAATACGTTTTCTGCTTGACGCGGAAAAGGATGCAATTATGATATGAAGAAACAAAAAATTATTACTGAAAAATGATTACATGTCAGCTAGTAGGATTGGATGAAGAACTACTTTGATTAAACCTGATGAAATGATAATGATTGGAAGCTAAGGAAAAAGAATGATGAAAAACTATTGCGCTCCATTTTGTATATGCCAAAAAATGCTAGTTTACATATCACAATGATCAAAGAATCAAAGGAATTCAGAATTCGTGCGTGTCAACAACAACTCGCCAAAACTTCAATACAATTGAATGAATAGACGTAACCTAAAGTTCTCTTACCAAATAAACCACTGCCGCATAAAATGTATTTCAACTTGGGTCTTATCGTAGGACGCTTGGTTATGAAAGTAACTAATGTCTTAAACTAATAACTTAAGAACAGATGGAAATATTAACAATACAGGTTCGAACTCTTCACTGATTAAGACAAGTAGAATGTTGATTTATATATGTTCTTGTGTTTTAATATTACCTAAGCCGGTGACTACCACTTCGGACATTACATTTAACAATAACAGTGATTTAGTGACACCCTAGTGAAATTTAGGGTTCCCCAGGCGTCGCGGACGCCCCATGCGGTTTGGAGTTGATTTATTTATAGTGCATTGTGAAACTACGGCTTTTCTATCTGACTTGCCACTTAGACGGTTTAATCGTGCTATTCCTTCAAAGGTTTAAATAAAACAAGCATTACTAGATACTCGTAAGCAAGCTAACGCTATTTCGGGTTCTACGCGGATAAATATATGTATGCAGATATTTATTCTGAGTTTGGATGCTTCGTTAATCCACCTTGGACAAGCGTGATGGGTTAATACCCATTTCACCAGAAACGAGGAAGGCCTAAGCGAGCAGTGGGACATATAACACATATATGGGTTGAAAAATAAGTTCTCTATTAAACACACCGTGAAACTCGTTTATTATTAATATAAGTCTGCCGTGTTCTTTTCAATAGCAAGAACAGCTTGTATTTAATAATTTTTCAAAAGCATAAATATATACATAAATAGCACATTTTAAGGATGATCTAAATAAATTCGCAAAAAATGACGAAACCACCTTGCAGTAGGTAAAACTCACTCGAAAACTTGGGCTAAAGTAGGTTTAAACTAGAAGTTTGTTTTTTAGGTTTAATATTCCCTGGGCATCCCTAATATATTGCACCAAGATGCGAACATACATACATACATGGTCACGAAACGCAAAACAATGTTTCTATTAATTTCATTACGAGAAACCTAGCTATATTTAACTTGTTTGCAATCGATCATTCGTAGTCCAAACATTAAGTACAATAATTAAATGTACTTGTACTATTTATATTAATGACTATTATTCAATTACAGGGTAGGTGGCGCGTCTTGGGGGAGGCCTATGTTCAGCAGTGGATTGCCGCAGGCTGTTGATAATGATGAAGATTTAATTACAGTGAGGCATGTCATTTTTCACTTTTTTAACGCTTTTGATGTTTAGCACCTACATCAATAATAATCACTTATTTGTTTTTATCATCATATAATAATATATAAACTGTGAATTAAACTCAATTCAATCATGTTCAAAAAGTTTTAATTATATCTCTAAAGGTCAATTTCTCGGGTAGGACCACGACTCTCAAATTTAATGTATTCAATATGATGGAAAGAAAAGAATACTACTTGTCAAAATTATTAAGTATTTATTTTATTTATCATTAATATATGTATAAAAAACTCATAATTTTATAATGTATTGACCACAGTTCTTTGTTAGACGTTAGATTATCTATTATTTAAAAGTAATTTTAAAAATAAATTTACATGTCTCTTTTCTTCTTCGGCAATCGAAAAATTCAATCGGTTCCATTTGATAACATTGTTCCGTTTAAAACATGGCCCTTTATATTTAATTCATCATAATAATAGAGACTAGGTTAATATAGTTGGCGGGTGCAGAAACAATCTTGCAAAGCTAACTCGAAGACAAAAGGGGCGCAGCACGCGGGACCCAGGTGAACAAAGGTCGCTTTGCTTGTAAAAGGAGTTTGCGGCAATATTCTATTATTCTACTTCTTTAGTAGGCTTTATTTATTGAGAATATAAAATAAAATAGATGTCCTAATTCAATGTAGAATACTATAAGGTCAGATGTAAGAGAAATATATTTTACTACTTGTTCCGGTACTAGTATTAAAATTGACGTCGTCGGTACAGGTGATGTGATGTATACTTTCTTGCAAATAAAATCACAATTGTTTTGACAAAATTGTGGTGAAAACATGTTACTCCACATTCTAATATACCATTTTAATAGTGGTAGGTCAATGCATAAATGGGCTGGCACGACCAAGGAAGTACCACACCCCCACAGGATGTCGGCGTTTGAATATTAGCATTTTTCAGTGTTATTGCATTTCGTACCGTGAGTGTAGAGAACCGACGGTCTAATTTCTTTGCCCTTTTGCCCATCATCTTCGTCGGCGATCATGTACTACGTTGGAGAAGGATGCGGAACCGTGCTTCGGTGACTTTATCTCTTACACAAGCTTCTATTCAAGGGGACGTCGTTTCCTTGTTCTTGGGCTGCCACCTAAGTGGGCAGGTAAGTGTGTGCAATGTATGCATAATGTGTGAAGTATTGTCGCAAATAAAATTTTATTAACTTTTAAATTTTTAAGATACAAGATCTGGAAATACTTTTTTAGGTATATCTAATTTTATAGCTGTATGCTAATATTGAACAAAATGCAGCTATATGCATGCTACTATCGAATAAAATTGAAGAAGTGATCGAATTAAATCAAGAATGTGAAATTTTTTTAAGTCAATTAATTCAAAAGAAAGTTTTTATAGCAGAAAAGATAAAAGATCATGTGGCTCACATAATGGATGTATGTCGGAATCGTCCACGGTACAGAATAATAAAAAATGCTGTAAGAAAAGGGAAATAGAACAAAGAAACGAAAAAAATACATATATATAAAACATACGGGCCCAAAAACCAATTCACAACACATGGCTATTTAAAAATATCAAACGTCTGTCATCGTCTGTGTAACGATATTTGCAAAATTTTTCGTATTATTTATGAGTTCATAAATATACCTACAAATTTGAGTTATTTCTATACCTATAGGTAAAACCAATTTCTACTTAAAACAATATTTTCCTGTTGTGCTACCTTATTCGGTTCAACTCACTTCAAACTTGCACCCTAACTCCTGCCTAGACAAGTATCGTAGGGACGGAACTTCAAGAACTTTATCGATATTTACATAATTACAGACCAACGAATCTATTTTTGCATTTATAATTATGGTAAAATATTCATGCTACTTGTATTCTGTAGAATCAGAAGTATTTCAAAAGTTTTGTATTTTATTAAAGGATGAAACAGACATGTATCTATTTCGCCGGATATACGATATTTGGCTGACCTTCAAGTCAAGACAAACGATCGAGTTTTGATTTTTCTACATTATTGATAATAATTTAGTTCTAAAGAGATTTTAATAGCCAAACTATGTTACTGGCACTTAATAAGGAGTCTAAGTTCATACTCAGACTCCTTATTAAGTGCCAGTTAAGTTAAAGCTTTTGGATTTTTAAAAAAAATCCTTTTTAGTTCATGACATTTTGCTTACCTTTCGCAGGTTTGCTGTTAAAAGGTTATCAGACCACTAAAACTAACTTTTTGTTATTTTTAATAGAATAATTTATATTCGACGCATCATCCAATCTTATTGTGACTTAAAACAGATATCTTTGTGTTTACAGTTATGACAGAAAAAGCAATAAAAGCCAGTAAAATTATAGCGCTACTGGAAGGGGGGTGTGGCCAAATCACGTCTCACAGAAAATAAACGTAAGTCGATACAATGTTTTAGAAAGTTAGACTCGATACCAAGAGAAAGCTTCCGTTCAGAAAAAGCAAGCTTCTGGAATGAAACGTTGCACACAACCATGAGACTGAAGCTTTTTAGTGACTCAGGTGTTGAGGAACAGCAAACGCAGTTACGTAAACCTCAAAAGAAACCTCGAAGAGGTACGAGGAGCACAAGTCAGCCCAAGAACTGTGAGGAGAGGGCTTTTAGCGGCTGCTATACGCAGTCGACTACGACCAGACAGGGCTTCCAAATTACTCGTAAGCACCGAAGTGCTCGATTGAGTTTCGCTAGAAATTGCTTATCTTGCTAGGTAACTAGAGTAGCCTACTCTTCTCCCATGAGGCTCAAATTGTGGTGGAGGATCTGTGATGTTTTGGACGGGCGTAAATTCCAGCTATCGTACCAAGATAGTATTCGTTGAAAAGATTCACTAAATGTGCAAAGGTACATAACGGAAATCCTTTGTCATCATGCACAACCCGCACTGACTGTAATTGGTGAAGATGCCATTTACATAAATGATAATGCTCAGGCCTGAATGAATGATAAAGTGGTCGATATTCGTCGTTTGGACTGATCAGCGCGGAGCCCCGGCCTTAACCCCATTGAGCACGTCTGGGACCTAAAAAGGCGAGGACGATCTGTGAAAGTGCTTCCGCAAAACATCAGAGAGCTTAAACGTGGGATCTCGGCTGAGTGGGAACACATTCCACAAGATACAATCAAAAGCCTGGTGGAAATAATGCCAAGACGATTACATGTCGTAATTGCTGGAAGGGGAGGTCATATTAATTTTTATTAATTTGATTAACAAAAATTTAGTGTTTTAATATGTTTTTTGTTAAAGTACCATAAAAATACTCGTAGCGTTAATTGGACTATACCTTATTAGTATAGTGCAATGTTCATTTTCTGTTTACGTTGATAAAACAACGATCCTAGTATATAAGTGTTAAACATATTCTAAAAAAAAATGTAGTCATCTAAACTAATGACATACTAAAAATATTAACATATCCAAAGGCCAATGACTGTAAGGTGCCCGTTTTTTTTTTGGAAAGGATTTTATTTTATGGTCAGCTTATGCGACGTAAAACCTGCAATTGATTTTTCAGCACCTTGCTGCAGCGTATGTAGCGAGACTAATTTGTGATGCTGGCCTTATCTTTTTTTTATATCAGATCAGGCAAACGAGCACGCGAGTTACCTAGTGGTAAGCGATCACCGCCGCCCATAAATATCCGCACCGCTTGAGGAGTCGTAGATGTATTGCCATCCACCACGCTTCATACGCTATTTTATTGAATACCCCCATGTCATAAACACGTGGGAACACCGCAGGTGGTAAATTGTTCCACATTTCCACAGCTCGTGACAGAAAACTAAACTAGACTAGACTAAATTGTACAGTGGTTGACGGCCAACCATTCTGGTGATGGGGATGGAACCTATTTTTGTCACGCGTGGTGCCATGGTGCTGACGGAACTGTGCTGGGAGGAGATTAAACAACTCCTCAGTGCATTCGCCATAATAAATTCGATACAGTACGCAGATAGATCTCTGCGTATAGATAGAAGATCGAGTATCGAAGCGAGCGAAATAAAATATCGTCATTTTGGCACATGGCACATCTCTACTAGCATACAATTTTTATTAGCAACCCTCATTACCAGTTTTTTCGTGTGAATACTTCAGTAGACTTGCCAGTGATTTTCCGTATTCTTTTCGTACCTACTATTTCATCGGTTAATACAACATATGTCTACGATCAACTTGTGATGAAAGTAAATTACCAACATTTTATTAAGTTTAAAAGAAAGCAATTGCTTAACCAATTCAGAGCTTGAAATTTCAAAGCTCATATTCCTTACCTAACTAAAAGTTTTTATATATAAATTAAATACGAATTTTTTTTTCCATTTAGAGTACTTTATAATGAATAATGATATGCAATACGTATACGTAAGAATTGCGATTACACAAGGAGATGAGGGGTTGGTGCTTTGTTTTGTGATTTCTATTACAAGCGAAAGAAACCTTAAATATCCTCTCGTTCGACGATTTGCTTTTTTATATGCTTCCAACATGCCTTATTCAAAGATAGTAGTTGCTAAAAAGGCGTTCAAAAATTTTATAATTCATATTTTCATTTAGAACTATATAAAAGTAATAGCTAAAACAATAGGCTAAGTTGGTAGTATAAATGTTGACATAAAGTTTCTTATGACGTAGATTCAAATTTTAAGTTTTTCTTCATTTTAGTTTTTTTAGTTATAGTTTAATTGGTAGAATCTCTTCTATTTAAATATATATATATATATATATATATATATATATATATATATATATATATATATATATATATATATATATATATATATATATATATATATATATATATATATTCACGCCTATCCCCCGCAGGGGTTGGCAGAGACCACAGAGCCATACATCTATTAGCACAGCAGACCGTGGATTGGCGGAGAGGAAGAGAAAGGATAGAGAAGAAAGGAAGGGGAAGAAAAGGAAATGCGGATTGGGGGGATTACCAGACGCGGAATAAACATTTATAAATCCATATAAATATTTATTCCGACGTGGGAATCGAACCCGCGACCGTTGACTCCGCGGGCGGAGGGCCCCGCCACTGAGCCAATCGGTCGTCAATATTGAAAGTCGGTCGTCAAAATTAAAAAAATCTCAATATTGAAAAATAAAGCAGTCTACTTTATTATATTGAGTTAACAAATCAGTAAACATTTTTAATTTTTAGAAAAAGGATAGTCTGCAATTACGTTGTTATCTAAACCTATTAAATATTAATTAATATATATTAAAGTATTAAGCGTAGAATGGGATTAAAATTTTAATTAAAAATTTGTTTATACATTTCATGTTTATCCCATTCAATTTCTAAACACCTCAAGTGAATTAAATTTTTTTTTGCATCAAAACTTGAAAGTAGCAATTTAGCAATGTAATCAGTAACAGTAGGGGACTTATTTTATTTTGGGAGAAATAAAAACCTCAATCTTTTTACGACACTTAAGTTAACTTAGTTGCGAGTTTTCCCCGCTTTCTATACTTTCATTAGGGCGTTACAGACTAATTAATTTTTTTAAGTCCAAATTAAACCAGCGCCGAACAGTGCTCATTCGTGCAAAAATTTTGAAATTTATGCTCCCTTTTATTAGCTCTGGGGATTTTAAATGACCTCTTTAGTATATATGTACATATAAAAGTAACAAAATTAGGAAAGTTTTAGAAAGTTATATTGGCCAATGTTTTAAAAAGAATCGTAGAAATTAATATTTGAGTTAGGGTAGACTTCAAATACCTAATGTATTATATGATAATAAGGTAAGCGACACGTATGACTAGTAATTTATTTATCTTAAAGTCTACGCGCTTTTGTTAGCTGTCGTGACATATATCTTTTCACTTTCCATGGCACAAACATTTGTAATAAAATATCAGAAATGTTTATTATTTCAAGTTTAAATATATTATAGAACTATAATTACGACACATGTGTATTATTTAAAATGATGGTAAAGTTTTACTAGTGTTATAAATAAAACGACGTTATCATGGGTCAAAAACATGGAAGTTAATAGGAATCAGTATTCATATTCTGTTCCTGGATATCGTCCAACTTAATTCGTTCTGGGAGTTAGTTTCGTACGAACGTAATTAAGGAAACTTTTCGGTTTATCGGCCTTGTTTTTCCATTTATAACGGACCAGAGCACGCTGAAACATTGCACCCTTAACAAGAATCACAGTTAGGGTGAAATTAGAGATCTGAGTAAATTGGTCGCTGTATTTGTGGTTTTTCGGCCACTTATTTAGTTTTAGTTTATTTTCGTATTTTGGAAATCCCAGGACCCTAGACAGTGAGATATTTGCCAATTTAGTTGCCGTAAATTTGTTGTGTTAGCCAAGTGTTACCGCTGACTGTACGAAACTATTTTTACCTCATGTAACTACGGCAAGTAAAGTGGCAAATTTATCATTTACCATCATGTATATAGACACGAATTCATGTATACCATTTAAATAATTAAAAAAATTGTCTATCTTTTTGTTTAAAGTGCATCTAAGGTAAATAGGAAGACTACGAAAAAGTATTTAAAAGAAAGCGCAAGGGTGGAGACGCATAAAGAAATGATGGATGAATTTAATGTATATAAAATAATCATAAAATAATGTATATAAAATAATCATAAAAATCGTATATAAAATAATATATGAATATTATTATTATCGTATATTAATCTTTTTTTATATAACAGTATGCAATTTATATAACATTTATATAACCATTGAGTGCAACATTAACTAGTTAAGAACCGAAAGTAATTCAATAGGCGGAAGTTGTAAATATTTGATTTCATATGTAGATACATATCAGGTATAATTATGTGCATACCGTCGCTCTATCTAATTAGATGGTTTCTCACACTATGATGTCTAAGACGCGATTTTCACTCCAGTCTCTCAGTGACAGAGCTGCCGCCTACGGAGTCAATGGTCGCGGGTTCGATCCCTGCATCGAAATAAATCAATATATGGTCAACAGATATTTTACCACGCCAATTCGTATTGGACAAGCGTGTTGGGTTAATGTCCGTCCCATCGGATATGGGGAGGACCGTGACCATCAGTGGATCATCTAACTCAAAGAGCTTGTTATATATATATATATATATATATATATATATATATATATATATATATATATATATATATATATATATATATATATATATATATATATGTATATATATATGTATATGTATATGTATATATATATGTATATATATATATATATATATATATATATATATATATATATATATAATATTATTTTTAAAATCTATAATGATTTTTTCTTTTGAAAAAAACAACAGTTGTTCTTTTGTTACTTTAAAAACAGAATGCTCGCCATAAATTGTTACACTGCAGGAAGTAGTAACATTTGTATATCGGCCGAGTTATTTAGATATTTTGTTCGTGTAAGTAGAGAATACGCGCACTTCTTCAATTGTTTTAAGAAATAATTAAAATTGTAATAATTAAAATAATTACTACCAAATATATACTCAATTAAGTTTCGTGCGATATTGTGCGAGTATTCGTGCGATAATTGATTATTGTAATTCACATGTATTCTAACAACTTAGGTACGTTTTTAAAAGAGTTAAGCAAAACTCACAATTTTTCATAGTATAGCAGCAGTCTTTTCATATTATACATAACTGCGATTAAGAAATTCCAAGTCGCAATTATTGTTTAAATGTAAACGCTTATAACTAGCAGGAAAAGAAGGTTAAGAACCTTTACTATTTTATGATGACTTTTATACCATAAGTACCAGAATGACTTTTTAATACCAAAAGCTAGTGTGATCAGCGAAGTAAAGCGGAAATATGTTAAGCGTTGGCCAAAAGTATTGTTGAGCATCTTATAAATTTATCACGTGTACAAAATTAGGAACAAAAAACAAAGCCTATTATTTAAGGATTTATTCTGTCCCTAAGAAGTCATAAAAAGTATTTAACCAGACCGTAATTAGACATTTAGTGTTATAAAATTTGTCATTTTAATGTGTTTGTATTTATTTACATCAGCAGCCTGCGGCAGTCCACTGCTGGACATAGGCCTCCCCCATGGAGCGCCACCTAGCCCGATCTTCGGCTACACGCATCCAGTTTCTGCCAGCCGCCCTGCGCAGATCGTCGCACCATCTAGCCGGGGGGCGTCCCACACTACGTTTACCGAGACGCGGTCTCCACTCCAGCACTCGTCTGCTCCAACGATCGTCGGATCTCCGACAGACGTGACCAGCCCATTGCCACTTAAGTTTGCTAATTCGAAAGCCTATGTCGGTGACTTTAGTTCTCTGGCGGATTTGTTCATTCCGAAACATATCTACCAGAGAAACTCCGAGCATAGCTCTCTGTATTGTATTTATTTATCAGTTCTTTACTTTCTCTCGTTGTGTACATGTCCAGTGATTTAGTGCGCTATTAGTGTTTTAGTTTGTTACATTCGGTAATATTTTGTCAATATGCCTTAGTTGTTATGGACTTAGTTTAGAGGAAGGTGTGCAAATCCAACTTTTGCATTTGGAAGGGAAATTACCAGTAGAAATTTAAAAACTGTGAGGTGTTCGCGCCAATCTGTGCGATATGCTATTCCACGATTCGCTGCTAACGGATCACATAATAATAGGCTCAAAAGTGGACGCAAACGTATTACAGACCGTGAGGAGTGAAAATGGGAAAAAAACTTTTTCAAATCTCGCTGCCGAGTTTTTTAATTAGAAATTATTACAGTAGACCAGTTTCTACTCGAACTGTCCGTAGTAGACTTCAGGAAGCTGGTATGAAAGGGTGTCAAGCCAGGAAGACACCTTGGTTCTCCTATAAACACAAAAAGGCTCGGTATAAATCGGCCCTAAAATATGACTTAAGAATGAATGATGATGAATACACTGAAGAAGATAGGTCAAATGTCGTGTGGTCAAACGAATCAAACTTTAAGGTTAATAAGTCGATTTATTTTCCTATTAGCCATCAACAATATGACTTCAAAAAAATGGATTGCTAAAAATATTTTAATTTATCTAAACCTCTATATTTTTACAAAAGTCTGAATTTTGGTACGCCCGTTGTGATTTTTGTGCGACAGAGTAGGTGAAGAATTTAATCCAGAATGTGTGGTATCTACTGTAAAACACGGCGGAGACAGCATTATGATTTGGAGCTGTATGACGGAATCTGAAGTTGGCGAAATTTCTTATGTGAGTGTGAGTCATATATACTCTACAAAATACATAAATATCCTTGAATCGGCGTTGATGCCCTCATCTTCAAAAGTTTTTGATAATACGAACAAGGTTGGCGTTAAATTTCAACAGCAACACGATAACATGGTTCCATTTCCAGACCTAAACCCCATAGAACATTTATGGAGTTTATTAAAGCACAAAGTGAGGCACCACTCTGCGACAAGAGTGCAATGTCCTGAAGCTGGCGAAAGCTTGTTAGCTCTCTACCGAAAATAATTTTGCAGTAATTAAGACAAAGGGTAGGCCCACAAAATATTGATTTTATATGATAAATAGTAATGAGAACCTGAATCAAATTATTTTATTTCGTTGTAACATTCCTCGAAAATTTAATAATATCATGGGTGCTCGATGCTTTTTGGCAAGGCTGTATAATATGTCGAGCAGAGCTGAGTTTTGTTGAAACTCTATACAATTCGTGTTCTAGGTTCCCTACATTAATTATTGTTTTAATTTAAAAGTTAAAATCCCCTATTTAATTCATAAGAGAAGCACAATGATTACTTCATTATCACCTCACTCAAATTTCGGTTTCACGTAAACAATTTCTGCTAGCTGCCAAGTACAATAATTTAAATAATTTTTTTTTGATTATTAATGGAGTCAGGCGTTACTTTGCGGAAATCCATCAATATATGGACAGTCAAAAGTTTTAATTAGCTAAGATCCGCGACAACAAAAACAATAACAGAAAATTAATTATGTGTGCTTTGCTGTTAGGTTAAGTGGATTTATTTGGAACTTAAACCAAAAACTTTCCGAAAATCGGCCATCAATTCTCCACCCACCAACTACTATACACAACACCAAACACACATTATCACTTTTCCATCTTGTAAACGACACGTGTTTCGCCCCAACACAAGGCATCTTAAGGTATAGTAGGCTCCACGGAAGACAACCGAAATTCTTCACCTACTTTTCGGTTGTCTCACGGATCTTAGCTAAGTAAAACTTTTGACTGTCCATATAATCCTTTTTTTGATTATTTCATTTTTCATACATTTGTCATAAGTACATTTTGAGACAGATACATTTAGTTAACGGCTTGTTCAAAAATGTTTTACTTAAAAATCCTAAATATCCTTTTTTACTGTAGATTTTAGAGGATAGGAAAAAATTAAAACAAAAATTTTCTGTTTAAGTGGTTTCTATTACAAATAAATAGTCTACAATAGGTACATTCTAT
>JASFAT010001415.1:0-56523 GCA_031353405.1 Baronia brevicornis | reverse complement strand
CCCACTAACTTACATCAGTGACGTTGTGTTTTTATTTGATTTTCATAATCTTATATTATTATCAGTTATATTATTTAATTATGGTGGTGTATTATACTATATATTATAGTTCAATTAAGGCGTATAAATGATATGAAATAACCATTTTATCAAGACGTAACATGATAAGTTGACTAGCTATATTTCAAGAGATTTGATGTTATCTTATTTTACTTGACACTGGCGTAATAGTTATAACAAATTGCTATCAAATAAAAGAAGAAAGTAGCACTGTATTGGATCGCCACTCATTCATATGACAGGAATAAAAGTTTTCTATGTGGTGAGTTGTGCAGTAGTGAACTTGAACGGCAAGTATTATTCTGAACACTACATCTGAGCGCTCCTCATAGTAAAAATTATAAAACATGCTGATAGATGCGATATACTTTCACAATGCCAAAGAATTTTGCTCTTTAGTGAGATATTCGTCATCGACAAATGTTTGTTTCTTTGTCCCTTTCCCAAGTCATTTATCTAATTACGATGAAATTTTAGTGACTTGTTCAAATTCTAGGGGAGGTTTTTGAATTCTTCTTAGTCGGTCACTGTTAGCGGAGTAATCGTGGTTACTAGCCGGTCGGGTCTTGTGTCGCCAGTCTCACGATGCGCTTCCATTTCTCTCTGTTCGTGGCCTCTTGTGAGCATTTATGGATTGAAATGTGAGTGACGGACTTTATCAAGTCAGTCCATCTAGTTGAGAAGCGTCCCCGAGATCTTTCCCTCAATTTTCCCTTCGACGAGAAATCGATGAGAAGGGTCGTGGATCTTTTCATCGATTCCTCGTTGAGAATTACATAACCGAAAATTATGCATATGTGTATTTGAACAGTCGATAATAGCCTTTCTTTGATTTTCAGTTCTTTTAAAATGGAGATGTTTGTGAGATAAGTGGTTCATGGGATGTGGAGCATTCGCCTCCAGCACCAGATTTCCAAGTCATCTGTTTATTTCGGTCATGTAGTTTCATTGTCCATATTTCAGCATTTTGAATTAGTACAAACTTTATACAATAGATAGGGCAAGTTCTTTCTGCGTGAGAACACATTTTTTAACAATATTTTTTTATGAAATAAATAGACAAACGGGCAAGTGGAAGCTAACCAATCACCACCATCCTGAACAACAGCAATACAAATGGCACTGAAGATGCTTTGCTCACATTAGAGTTATGATGTACATTTGTTAGAAGAGAAGAATTTAATGGGTGACAAATAAGTAAATAATGAGAGGGGAAGAAGAAAAGAAATGAGGGGGGAAGTAATAAGCTGTCCAAACATATTTAATAAACTCAAACTTACATAAAATAATTTTTATTACCTAGAAATGTAAAACTAACATTACAGCAAAAACAATCATATATACAAAGAACATAAGTTTATCTAAGGTTTCAGCTACTTCTCGCCTTTCATTGTACTCGGTGCCTTCAGATTGCATTTCTTCGATATTCCCATATCGTGGGGCTTCAATTACCCTGGAGTCATCGTCTTCTTCAGGCGATAATCTTTCATTTAGAGATTCGTAGATCTTTGAAGTCTGCAATGTTTGCGTCAAAAAAAAATTAAAATATGCAATATTTTTTTTTTTCTCGCATAAAAAATATTAAATGAATAAATGTAAAATTAAAAGAAACAACGTTTATCCAATATATTTTTTTTTTTTTTTGTATAACTTTATAAAAAAAAATGAAATTTATTCCGCCGTACAAAGAATGTTGTGTCAACGTTGAACTCAACGTCCTAATGTATGGAGTAAAGTACAAGGGATCAATGGCCTTTTTAAATTGAAACGGATCAATGACCTTTAGCCCGCGGGCCCTGAATACGATAAAGCTGTTAAAGCCAATAGGCTACCAGCATTAACATCTTCGAATCAATCAATGACCTGTTTCAAACAAGAGCATGGTACGGTTCAATGACATGAGTCTACGTAACGCTGATTTTCAACACGTTTTTTATTTCAAAAAAAATATTTTTTATAACATAAGCATCAGTAGTGACTCTTTAAACTTTCCCAACGTACATGTTTGTCACGGGTTCAATTCGAGCATCGCGATAAATATTTATATGACTTATTCTAAGTTTGGGTATTTCCCACGTTGTATATTTATATACAACGTGGGACGTATAAAATGACGTATTTTGGTTTCATACTAAATGGTGTATTCAAATTGTGTATAAAACTAAAATACGTCATTTTTTACTTACAGAAAATAGATTTTTTGTCGTCGATATTTTTATTTATTTTGAAAATGTTGACTTTTGAAACTAAAATACAATGATGATTATAATTGATGACTAAATATATATTTTGCACTACTAATACTATAATATATACTTTTTTTCACTACTAAATGTATATAATAAATAATCAAAATTTATAGGACCACATGCAGCATTCGAACATTCCTTGAAATAAAAGCAAATAATAATTTAAAATATTTACCTTCAATACAGGCAAGCAAAACAATGTTCTGAACCATTGACACGTTAAAAATGTTTGTACGGCCGCCTTCTTGCACATCTTTTCCGCTACTGTCGTCATCAATAAAACTTGTACAACAAGCGCTAGCAGTATTCCTCCAAGAACGGTTATGTAAAGTACCACTACAAAATTATTAAGAAAAATTTAAATATATTACATTTATATTTGTAACGTATGCATTGTACAAATATATACAGCTGTCTTCGTGTCAAGCGCAAGTGTCATGTGATCGAACGGCGAAAATCAGTCGTTGTCCAAATAACACGTCATATTTCTCTCCATTTCTGGAGAAACGGACGTTGACCAATGCGGATTGGCGGAGTTACGAGACTCGGAATAAATATTTGTAATCCATACATATATTTATTCCGATGCGGGGAATCGAACCTGCGGCCATCGTTTGCCTACTTTGCTACAAAAATTCTTAATTTTAAGAGATCCATCGCCGATTTTGAGTATATACTAACAAGAAACAAAGCTTTGTTAATACTCCTGAATGTTAGACTAGTCATTAATGGACGAAGGCTTGTGTGATTAGTAGTTTTATTGCAAAACATTAATATAACATAACCCATTGTAACAAATCCTCCCAGCCAGACAGAGGCCATCACCTAACAGTGACTTGTAGACGTTGACGAAGATGACTAGATATCAAAAACTAAAGAAAACGTATTTGAAGGAAAAACGAGAAACATATTAAACTTAAAGTTGAAGTATTTTTGAACTCCAAGTAATGCTTAGAGTCCTTGAGACTCTAAGCAGAACAACAAACGAATTTTTCGGCTGCGAATAATGCACAACAACTTCTGTAATGAAATTTCAAAATCGATTGGGTAACTCTTGATTTGAAGTTTTATTTAATAATAAATAGATACAATACTCACATATTGATGGTGTTGTGTGACATGGAATCAAATAGTCCACATAGCAGAGACCCATGGAAATGACGATTATACACCCAATGTTGAACCACACACGGTCCATTTTAAGGGGTTCGGTCCAAAACGACATCAGCACAAAAGTCACTAGCACTGTAAGTAAATTAAAAACATTTTTAAATGTGAATTTACGTAGAATCATATAACGTAATTAGCTCAGTGGGGAAACTAGAGCTTTCCGAGTTAATGATTGTGGGTACGATTCCAGAATTGGATAAATATATGTATGGTAAATATTATTTCCGAGGATAGGAGTTCCACTAATCCATCTCGGACAGTGGTCGTCGGCGTGGTGAGCCCATTCCTCCAGAATTGTGGAGCTCTATACGCAGCAGTGAGATACATGTACATATATGTATAGGCTGGAAAATAAAAGAGTTACAAAATATTTTCAGGCTCACTTTCAGCTATAATTTTGTTTTGTTGTTGAGATTGGTAAGTAGAAATGAGAATATTAAATCTAGTGGCTTAATATAGAAAATTTAACAAATTATAAACATGAGAAAAGTAGCAGGATAGAACTGTTATAAATATAATAATTAATTTATTGCTAACTTGCTAATTATTTTTAACATAAAAATATTTTAGTTTAACTTTCCATCATTTAACATATGATTATATAACCTAAGAACGACGAGTGAATCCGATAATTCGACCCCAATTTTAGGGGTCCTTGAGTCGCTACAAGAATTGTTATTAGTGTGCCTTTTTCATTTCAATTGGGTACCAAGGCTGAGGAGTGTAAGAGACTTCGTCGTTATTTTATCGTCGTACAAAATGTGGAACTTAAAATTGTCCTACACCCGATCCCGACTAAGTAAACATCATTAAACCCCATGATCGACAATGCGATTATACACTTGATATGGGTAGAGCCATGGACAAATGGGCCAGCTTCACTGGGTAAACATGGCACCGTCACAAAATGTTCGCGTAAAGCGATAGCATTTTTATGTATTATGACGTTTCGTACAGTGAATGCTAGGATACGGGGGCCACATTTTCCTTACATTTTTCTGCTCTTAATATTACTCCTCCTTCCTCCTCCTTCTTCCCCTCCAATTATTTACATACAACCTTACCTGTAAGCAATGCATCTATAACACTCTTAGTACTTTTTTTATTTTATATATTCACGCATATTCCCCGCAGGGGTTGGCAGAGACTACAGAGCTCCATCCGCTACCATTCATCGCAGCGAAACGGCTCTCCATTAGTCGCTTTTCGGCCTCGTGAGAATCAGGACGTGACGGCTGCGAACCACGTCGCCGTCATTTTCAACAAATTAGGTATATTAAATTTGTCTTAGTGAATCCCACGAGCCGCAAGGGAAGATGGAGGTCAGCCCTAGCAGAGCCCTATATGCTGAGGTAAGGCACCATTGTACCCGGGAGAGCCCGATCCCGGGATGGCACGCTTGCGACTAGGCTCGCCCCTAGCCATGCATCCATGGGCACGGCAGACCGTGGATTGGCGGACTCTTAGTACTACAGAAGCTTAATTTAAAAAAGTATTATAAGAGATAATGTATATACTCACCTAACAAGGGTATATAAAAAACTATGTTATAGGACGAGGCACGTCTCTTCAAGTTTATCTTGAGAACGAGTCTATCGCTCTGCGATTCGTTGTTGTTAGGACTGTAATAAATCTTGTTCCAGGAGGACGCCGATATAATACGCTGATTGATATTCGTCTCCCATTCGTTAAGTAACACATCGTCTATGGCTGTAAACTATGTAATAGTAGAAAATATATATGATTATGCAAGTTTTGAAAATTAATAATAATAATTTTTTGGACGTTTCCCGCCAAGTTACCTTTCATGACGTTGTGTTTTATATTATTATCATAATCTTATATTAGGATCAGTTATATTATTTAATTGTTGTGGCGTATTATGCAATATAGTTCGATTAAAGCGTTTTAAGTTGATTGAAAATGTACGGTGTTCTTGGATTTTTGCATGTCCATATATGGAAATGATTATTAAACATTATGAATGCGACTAGCATGTTTGCTTACGTCACCCATAAAAAATACATTCAACCAGGGACTTTTCCCACCAACATCAGTGACGTATTTTTATTTCATTTTTATAATCTTATATTATTATCAGTTATATTATTTAATTATGGTGGCGTATTATGTAATATAGTTCGATTGAGGTGTATAAGTGAAGTGATATGAAATAAATGGGTATATTGTGACTTTTTAGGTTGACTAAAAGAATCCATAGAAAGTTTAAAATAGCAACCATTTTATCAAGACGTAATGTGATAAGCTGACTTGTTACATTTCAATAGATTGGGTATTATTGTATTTTAGTTGACGCTGGCACAATAGTTATAACTAATTGCCATCAAAGAAAATAAAAAATGTGTTTTTTTTACGAAATTACATTTGAGTTCCATATATAATAAATCAATAACATGAAAAATTGGCAAATTGTAGCAACAATGGCTGGTGACGTTTGTCGGAAAACTGACAACTGTTGGAGTGGGTGTGCTAGAGTGGAGATCGCGTCTTGATAATGATGAGCATTATGCCAAAAACAAACGTTTGAGTTTTCAACAGTGGACTCTTACAGTTGTATTACGCCTACATATGTATATTAAAGAATACTCGCTGCTTAATTGTATTTATTACTCTTTGAAAAGAATGTTAAAAGCGAAAATTATATTTTTTTTTACCACATTTAAGCTTTAGGATACCATAAACAGATACCCACCGCTTCCATTTGCTCTTTATTTGGCGCTGTTATGATAATCTTCTCGTGTGACTCCCATGGTTGTATAAGGATTGTGCAATTATACTCATCCCGTGGCCACCTTAAAAAATATAATATCATCAAAATAGTCGTAGCACTATGGTAGGACAAATGGGCTAGCTCAACCATGGACGTACCACAACTTCGCCGAACATTGACGTTAAGTAATAACATTTTAGAGTGTCACCGCGTTTCTTATGGTGATGTTAGGGATCTCAATTTCTTTCTACTTCTTTTAATTCCTTCTCCTCCCAATTACATCCTAACCCTAAGGTAGGCAATTCACGAGTCTTGTCTACTCTCTTTAATCTATTCCATAAAACAACTATTCAAACTAGTGTGTGTATAGTTTGTATGCAAAATTAGGGATTTCTAGATTTGTTGTATTTGAGCAAACAACGGCGACTTGATAGGCTCAGTGACGAAACTACTGTCTTCAAAACCAATGGCCGGTTCGATTCCCGCATCGTGATAAATATGTAGTTATGGCTTACAGTTTCAAAGTATAAGTGTCCCTTCAATCCGCTTTGGACAAGCATGGTCATTTAATGTACATTGCCCTACAAATTGAGAGACCCCTTGCTCAGCATTGAGATAAATATTATAGTACATATGTATGTTTATATGAGCTATTAAAAAAAAATTCGTTTATTTGTATATTATTGTTTGTGTTGTATATATTATGTTTATGTGTAGTTTCTAATTGCTGGGAACAAATTTGCAACGCCTGTAGTGTTACGGAAGTCTATGACGATGTTGTTTGCTTTCCATCAGGCACGCTTGCTCGTTTGCCTTCCTATCTTATTCAAAAAAAATACATTTAATAAGTAAATAATTTACAGTGGATTGCTATAAAGGAGACAGCGTTTTGGCAAATGTAGTGTTGGACGTCTCATGGACAGATAGAGTAATCAATATAGCGCGCCTCAAGCAAGCAGCATTCAAATCTAACATAGTAAATGGTCTGTTAACTTACTTATTTAACTTTACGGAATAATCAAAGCACCATGTGCGCAATGTGGTTTGGAAGTGGAAAACCGCTTCGCCGCTATTGACCATCCATATCAAATCGGGATTATTTGTATCCAATGTGCCCAAGTCGTCGGAACTGAAAATTCATTACTCATTAAATGTCAGAATTTAGTCTATAAAAAAATATTTACCAAATTTTCAATAATTTTATTTGCATAACAATTAAAATTTTAATAACAACTAAATAATTTTATCTTTTATTAACATAAAGTATTATTTAATAAAGTAATATTTTCTTCAAATTTTTTTTATTTAATATGATAGCATACACTCACGTAATGGAAGCATAAAAGCATGTTATAAATGTGTATTAAAAACATTTTTATAGAGATATTACATACATACATACATATCGTCACGCCCGTCTCCCGTAAGGGTAGGCAGAGACCACAGATCTCCATCTGCTACGATCTCGGCATACTTCCCTTGCTTCCTCCACCCTCATTATTCTCCTCATTCAAGCCCGCCGGTTGAGGGTACTCTTGACCTGGCCCTTCTTAAAAAGTTCAGCAATCTGGTCAAGGTACGTTTTTCGTGGTCTTCCTCTTCCAGCCCTTCCATCCACATTCGCAAGGTAAATTTCTTTTGCCAGTCGTCTTTCATCCATTCTCTCTATATGTCCAAACCATCTAAGCATCCCTTTTTCTACTTTTGTCACAACACCTTCTTTTACTCCACATTGCTCTCTTATATCTTCATTTATTATTCTATCATTCAAGATTACACCACACATACTTCTTAATGCTCTCATTTCCACCGCATTCAGTCTGCTTTCATGCTTCTTCTGCCAAACCCAACTTTCACTACCGTATATAAGCGTCGGAACAAGCACCCCCTGATGAACCGCCAGTCGGGCCGTTTTTGACACATTCTGACTTTTCATAAAGGAGTGCAGGGCTCCGTTAACCTGATTACCAACTTTCACTCGTCTTTCAATGTCTCCTTCACATTTTCCATATGGATGGAGAGATATTTACCAAATTTTTATTGTTACTTATGCCAATGATATATGAATGTGCTACTTTTTTGAAAAATAGGATTATTTTTCAAAAAAGTCACTGAATTAAAGAGTATCAAAAAAGATATCTATATTTTGACGTAAATTTTGGCTGTTAAAATCTGATTTTTTTATATAACAACACTTTATCATATTATTGGAGACCAATTTACTTTTTTCCTACTTGTGTATTTCGATTACGAAGCGTCTATGGCAACCATTATGTCTTTAAGTATTTAACAGTGTAAACAAACACTCTACCGATTTTATAATCTTAATTTATTAAGAAAGAATTAAAATTAAAATACCTAATTTAAAAAAAAGAAAGAAAAAATGGTGAAAAAATTAAATTCCCATTAAATTCAGTTAATGACATTGTTATTGCCACACTGGTCCATCAAGAAGAAAAGCTCCGTCAGCATCTTATATTGTTAATGTTTATTATGAAAGACAAGCGAGGTTGAGATTTGTAACACCTTGATTTCTTCGGCTTTTTTTAATATATCAATTATAGGAATGTTTAAAATAACATCAACATTATGTTACATTACTTGAAAACGTAAAACGTCGGCTTCCATATTTGTCCCTGACGGAAGGTTACACTTGTAGTTCCATTGAACTTGCTAGGATTCCAAGCCATACTGTTATCCATCCAACTCTGTAATGTAAATATTTTATATTGGTCTTTATTTTTTTATAAATTGTTGTTATTGTCTTCTTATAATGTTTAATTTAATTTCTATTTAGTTCTGTTTGACGACCGATTGGTTCAGTGGTGGGGCCCTCCGCCCACGGAGTCAATGGTCGCGGGTTCGATTCCCGCATCGGAATAAATATTTATATGGATTTATAAATGTTTATTCCGAGTCTGGTAACCCCCCAATCCTTATTTCCTTTCCTGCCCCTTCCTTTCTTCTCTGTCCTTCCTTTCCTTTCCGCCAATCCACGGTCTGCCGTGCCAATGGATGCATGGCTAGGGGCGAACCTAGTCGCAAGCGTGCCGATCGTCTCGGGGTCGGGCTCCCCCGGGTACTATGGTGCCTTACCTCAGCATGCAGGGCTCTGCTGGGGCTGACCTCCATCCTCCCTTGCGGCTCGTGGGATTCACTAAGACGAATTTAATATACCTAATTTGTCGAAAATGACGGCGACATGGTTCGCCACCCGTCACGTCCTGATTCTCACGAGGGCGAAAAGCGACCAATGACGAGCCGTTTCGCTGCGATGAATGGCAGCGGATGGAGCTCTGTGGTCTCTGCCAACCCCTGCGGGGGATAGGCGTGAATATATATATAAAATAATAAAATATTTAGTTTTGTAAATAAAGGGGTGTCAAGTTAACGGTTTTCTGTTCTGTTTCTAAATCAATATATTGTATTAATCATCAACACTATAAAGTCAACTGCTGCGTTGCCTCTCCCAGATTATTAGAATATGCTTTTTATCGCCATGCAGTGTAATTGGATTAACCAAACTTAAGTATATATGTATATATTTGCTTATGGCTATTATTATTGTTTTTTTATTAAAATGGTGTACAATAAAGAATATACCAAAAACCACATACATTTCCCCGCGACATAACAAACATGCAAATACAAAACCCTTACGCATGTCGACTTAATTAATGCCGCCATCTAGGTCAACACTTCAAACTATTTGACATTAAAATTCAACTCTATTGGACAATAGGTTTAACAGATTGGGTTGTTGAAATAATCACCTTTTCTAGCTCAGAAACTTATTTCCATGATACCAATATAATTAAAACTGCTTCTCTTTTAAGAAGATGAGTAAAACGACATTTATTTATTACCACAATTTATGTTAACTATTCCAAATAAACTAAAAGCGCTTTGCTAGGAAAATATGATGAACATCAACAATCTACGAGTAATGGTAAAATCGAACCCACGGCCTAAGATAAATTACAATAAGGCTTAGGCCCAATTCTTACCTCTAGAATTATCTGCTTTTAAATTTTGTCACTTTCTAACCGTAGGTTTATTCAACTGATTTTGAGATGTACATTTTTAAAAAGAACATGGCAGAAATAATATGAGTGTGAACTAATGGTAGGAATTGGTACTAATAGTAGGAAAAAATATATTAATAAGTCTTCTCTTTTTACAAACATATTATGTACTTTTTGCCTGAGAACAAAATTGTATTCTCTGCAAGCTCTCTCTCTCTGCCGTCTGCCAGTCTACATATGTATGTATGTACCAATTGCTGATACAAAAAAGTGTAAAAGTAGTGTACAAACAAATACCGTGTAAACAGCTAATCCTGTTGTTAATTTAGCATCAATCGCGTTGTATCTGAGGCTTGTGATCTTAACACCTAATTTCACATTCATTATCGGCGCTGGCGGTATTTGAGGCATTCTTCCCATAAGCAACGTTGTTTTCAAGTTATCGGAATTTGATAACTTGCGTTCAACTGCCTCTGAATTTGGAGCTGAAACAATTAATAAAAGGCAATAGAATTGTATTATCCTAACCTTTTCAACATAGTGTCCTATTCCAAGTAATTGTAAAACTGTTAACTGTACGAAATATACCCAGTGTTAGTTTTATCTGATAAAAGACAATAAAAAAAATTAATTTAAAATAAATAACGTCTGTTCTACGGTTTTTTACGTTACGAAAGTCTTTAAATAGTTTGTTTTAAAATAAAAATTAATCCATAAAAATAAAATGTAACACCGTTAGCGCAACGATCAATTGACTTGATGACGTCATCCATTGACGCACGTTTGTGATTATAACTGAATAATATTTATAATTTTGTTTAAGGGATCAGGGACAAAAGAAGAAGATTTATAATTTTGTATGTAAAAATAAATTATGTTAAAATGTAAACGAAAAAAACATTTGTAAAACAAAAAATATTGCTTTTGGCATAGTCTTTAAATGGAGTAAAGCACGCGGACACGTGGTATATTAAAATGTAGTGTGTGCGAAAATACAAAAAGCACTTTGTTTGAATCCTCTTATATCCATCCTCCCCTACACGTTTAACGTAGCGTCATAACGAAATTAAAATCGGCACACACATGTGTACCTCCGACACGGCGTCGAGCCGATGGAATCTGCGATTTGCGTAAATTCCCAAATATATTTGACTTGTCGTACAAAAAAGTGATAAAGCTGTTAAAGCCAGTAGCTTACCAGCATTAATATCTTCGAATCAAACCATTTATCCAGCATGGTGTCGTAAAAAAATAAAAGAAAAAAGGGAGACAGGGTTGAAAATGGGACGCTATTTAAAATTAAGCAGAGCCGAAGTAGAAGAAATAAGCGCAAGAATTTGCAAGAGGTGGAAAATACTTCCTTCCACGCTAATGAAAGCAAAACAATCTTAAAAACTAAATATTAATTAAGCTATTAACATTATATATATTATGTAATAATAAATGCGATTTTATTACACAACAATTTAATCTATATGATTGGAGAATAATTTTAACGTACCTTCGGGAGTTTTGAACAAGTTACGGCCGGAAACAAGAAAGTAATTATTTTAAATTTAAGTTCCGATCGACACTTGAACTCAGAACCCTTGGCTTAGAAACTTGGTTCTCTTATGACTGGTCCAACTGGTTTACTGTTATATTAATTAAAGCAAATTATTCTCACTACTACATTCACTACACTCTTAATCAGTTAAAGTTGACATGTGTTATAAATTTTTTTTAATTTATTCATATTGCTTAATTGTCGCAATCTATGCGAAGGGCGGTGGTTATATCGTATAAATCTTACCATCAGTACTGTTCTCTCCGGGTGGTGGACAATCATACAAAAATTTTGCTTCCACACCATTCCACGCGGCAAAACTAAAGTATTTGATGTCAAGTGGATTAATGTCATTGTAACTTAACACGGGTAATACTTCCCCTTCCTTCCCAAACTCAATCAGTCCATCTGCAAAAAATTAAAAGCAGAAAAAATTATTTTTAAAGTGTACAGCTGATTTGGATTTTGTGAGTAAAAAGTATTAAATTGTTAAATCAAATGATGATATAACCATACTTATTCAGCGACTTTAAATTTTATATTTTCAAGGTCATTCCAAGTTTTGGTAAATATATAAGCACTAAAGGTAAATATATAACTTGCTTATATCAACAGAAATACATAATTAACATTAACGCGTTCAATAAAAAATTAACTTTTTATGGGGTCGGGAGGCAAACGAGCAAGCGTGTCGACTAATAGAAATTTTTGTTTTAATACACACCATCAGAAATCCTTATATAAAATGCTCTAAATTCTATAGCAGATAAGATGTTAACAGTTTTCGAAGAAGCTCTCGCATTTCGCCGTATATTGCGTCTAAGTTCGGTAAAAGTATTGACTCCACCACCAATTACTGAAAACAAAATAGACAAAGATTAACCATTTTAGTAAACCGATAGAGCAGGGGTTCTCAAAGTGTGCGCTGCGGCACTCTGGTGCGCCGTAAAGCAGAGAGGGCTGCCGTAAAACGTGATAGTAATACGGCTTTCAGCTTCACATCGATAGAAGTCAAAAATGAAGAAAGACCACCGTTCATCCTCTATTGGAAAATATCGTCTAAAAGTATGCTCCCAAGTAAATTAAAGCGACATCTAGAGACTGTTCACTCTGCTAATGTTAAATAATATAAAAATATTTAGTCCATTCCTATTTAGATCAACAAAGAAGAATTTTATTTTAGTTAATTTTTATTCACTAATTACAATTAACATAAATATGTATAGAGTAACTTTTTTCTCCAATATAAAACTCAAATTAATTTAATTAATTTGAGTTTTATATTAATTAATATTTGAAAAAAAAAACTGTGTTAACATCAATTGTCATCCACTAAAAGTTTAAATTAAATGTATTATATTAGAACTTGAGTGGATAAATAAAAAGTATAAAGGGAGATTGTGCATAGCAGGAATTGAAAAATCGCGTATTTTTTTATAGGAAGTTGCATAATTTTTAAAAACAAAAAATATATTGACTCAACAAGCCTTAGTACCTAACGACACGCTGTTAGTATCATTGAAGGTAGCATACTATCGAAGAAAAAGAGATGATACCTTTATATGTATAATGACACTATTAGTCCAAGTATCCATGATGTTTTAATTCTTTTCTCTGTCTACCGAGTATCAGTTATAATTCGCCGACTCATAATTCTAAAGTGCGCCGCGGAGTGAAAGAGTTTGGAAACCCCTGTTTAGAAAATTAAAGATTTCTTACAAACAGAAAACCAAGTAGAGCTAATTTCCCACTGCCGAGCACGAGCGTCCCAATTTCTGAAGGCACGTACGTTAACCCACCACGCTTGTCCAATACGAATTAGACATAAATCAAATAAATCTAGGTATATAATCTCTCTATTAAATCACGTTACCTATTTCGTAAACAGAATCATTAGACATTGGATGAGGTACAGTGGAGAGCAATATGTGTCCATTGCTTGATGCTAATACTGCTAAGTGCATTTCAAACGCCACGTTTGGGTCCGGCTTTATGTGACGCCATTGACTGGAGTCCACCCTGTAGAATGTGTCATAGGTGTATCCGTGCCGACAAATATGTTCCTTGCAACGAAGCGCCACTGGAATAAATAATGTGTGTTCATACGCAGAACAAGTGAAATCTTCAAAAAAATAAACTGAAGAATGAAATGAATGCAGACTATCAGAAGTAGGATAAATCTAGGGTTTATATATTATATTATAATATTGTTACAAAGTATAAAAATTATTTTAAGTTTTATGCTACATATCGTCGCAAGAAAGCGGAAAACACTGTTAATGACACAGATTTCAAAAAGAATTATTGCATAATCGATTCAGAAAAAAATACTGCGTCGAATGGTCTGAGTATTTCAGCTCTACGACCAATAGAAAATTCTGGAATTTTCTATTGGTCATATCATGAGACATGACAGGTACAAGTTGCTGCAACTGATCATGATGAGAAAAATCGCGGGCAAAAGACAAGTTGGTCGAAAAAGAAATTCTTGGTTACGTAATATCAGGGAGTGGATCGGGATAGCGAGTGCTCCAGAACTGCTACATCTCGCGAAGGAGAAGGAAAGTTGTGCTGAATTGGCTGCCAACCTTTGCAAGTCGGAGAGGCACTCTTAGAAGAAGATTAGTTAAATTAAAAGCAGTTATTATGTCAAAATTAAAACTAATACACTATCCCCTCTTTAGAATTAAAATGACGCTGTGACAGAGAAGAAACGGCGCAAGAAGCTTTTTTATTTTTGCGCCCTTTAAAAAATAACATATTACATCCCAAGCTTAAAAAAATATCAAAAATATGCAAAATTTTTGGACGCTCACTGCTGGGTGTAAAAGTAAAGTTGGCCGCAGTTAATTTTGTACATATCGTCAAAAAGATCACAAACGTAAAGAACTTCCACCACATGATTTCCGAACAAATTTTGTTCAATCTAAAGTAAACGTTCAATAAAGGAAGCAATTTCACAAGATTTTAACAATGGCCATACAAAGCGCTGGCCCAACATCAAACTGATACCCTGAACGGTTAGTATGCGCGGCGATGATAATAACACTGACCTTATCTATGTATAAATGTACTAATAATGAAGCGTGAAGTTTATATATTTAACTACAAGGGATTGTCCAGCGATTGAAATCGACCGTATAATATTTTTTAATTATTATTTTTTTTTATCCTTTTGCATTCCTCCATTTATGTAGGTACATATGTAAATATATGTATACCTAATCTCACACTTCTTCGCTCAATACGGGCGAATCGGTCCATTCATTCTACAGACAAATAATACGCTATTCTTGACAAAGTATTCGTCTGCAGCGGGACTTTATCACTTCAATAATTTCGAAAAAAAAAATTTGTATTTGGAATTTGAACACTTCTCTGTAGAAAATTGAACTAGAAATATTTTAACAATTACATTTTTATGAAGGATATATGTATTTTCGTGTGGTATATGTTATACCAGTGGACGACCGATTGGCTCAGTGGCGGGACCCTCCGCCCGCGGAGTCAATAGTCGCGGGTTCGATCCCCGCATCGGAATAAACATATGTATGGATTTATAAATATTTATTCCGAGTCTGGCATCAATCCGCATTTCCGTTCCTGCCCTTTTCTTTCTTCTCTATCCTTTCCCTTCCTCCCCGCCAATCCACGGTCTGCCGTGCCAATGGATGCCCTTAGCCATGCGCTAAGGGCGAGTTCAGTCGCAAGCGTGCCGACCGTCCCGGGATCGGGCTCCCTCGGGTTCTATGGTGCCTTACATCAGCATGCAGGGCTCTGCTGGGGCTGACCTCCATCCTCCCTTGCGGCTCGTTGGATTCAGTAAGACGAATTATATATTATATATATTTATATATATATATATATATATATATATATATATATATATATATATATATATATATATATATTCCGTATTGGACAAGTGTTGTGGCTATTACTCTATGGACAATACCCTATGGGTTGTGGAAATAAATTTTTTAATATAATTTCAAGCCAATAATCCTGCTGCTTTTACATACACTGTTGAACAGGAAACGCATTTGTATTTATCATAACGGATGCAAGATACTGTTCAACTTGCTATGATATCGGTATCAGTGCTAAATATATTTAAATTCCGTATTATTTGTAGTTTGCCATATAATACATGAATTTAATTACATGTACTTATAGGCAAACCAGCAAGCGGATCACATATACGTATGAAATTTTTGACCCTAAATCAATATAACCTACTCCGATTACTGTTAATAAATAAACACAATAAATGGATTCTCCAATACGTTTTAAATAGAACTCGAAAAATGTTCTCCTAAAAATAACTACAAAAACAGAGGACTAGAGGAAGAATAACTCTTTAAAATTTTAAGTAGCTAAAAATAAGTAATATATCTATAATAATAATGAACTGCTATAAGCTGATTTTTAAATTATAATATGTGACTGGATAGAATATCTTTTATTCGCTCTCTATATGTAGTTTAAAACGGGTCAAAATGAATGCGTTTAATATTTTTTTATAATCAAAATGGCGGAAATAATATTAACATAAATAATTATTATTCTCATATTACCAAGTTTTTGGAATTTGATTGCATAAAATAGATTTATTTAACTAACACATCGATTGGATCTTTATTAATGGTTTATTATGGTTATTTATTCTACCTATGTTCAGTAAAGAATATCTATTATATATCAAAATAATATTAACAGAATATTATATCAGAAATGGCAGACCGCGATAGACAGAAAATGTGTCACCATTTGACAACTAACAGTTTCTGGTCCCTCGATTGTATATCACTGAAGGAAATCAATATAATGAGGAAGCGGCCGTCGTTTGTTGCATTGTTGCGAGGCAGGATGCTGAGCTGAAATTTTCCAGCCATTTGTCAATGTGACTGTTTTATTGCCCTCGTTAAAGATATCTCTGCCGTTTTTAGCTTGCCTCGTCCTCAATTCTCTAAAACAGACTCAGAAAAAGAGTAACTGCTCTTATTTTTCTCCCTTCACGATGCCTTTGTATTTATCCACATATAATTTAGCGACCTGTTAGTTGACTGGGGCAGACGAGTGTTGGAGTGGAGACCGCGTCTTGGCAAGCGTAGTGTGGGACGCACCCCGGCTAGGTGTTGCGACGATCTGCGCAGGAAGGCTGGCAGAAACTGGATACATGAAGCCTAAGATTGGGCTAGGTGGCATCTTGGGGGAGGCATATGTCCAGCAGTGGACTGCCGCAGACTTTTGATGATGATTGTCGAATGGACGATTGGGTAGTTAATTATCGCCGTCGAAAATTAGAATTTGGTTTAAACACAAAAATGAGGTTGTGATTTTGACATCTTTTGTGTTTCAAAGATATTAATCTAAATTCTCTTCCAATCGTATTAATGAATAATATTGATAGCGAGTGCCCTCAAACTGTTTCGCCTCGATAAATATGAAGACAGTAGTGCTCAATTGACCTTCGCTAGTCGGAGAGGCACCCTAAGAAAAAAATGAAATATACGTACCTGTGTACGTACATAGATAGCCTATTTGGCTAATATGTAACAATAATTTGTCTTACCTACCATTTAAGTGAAGTTGTTTAAATATCAAATAAAACATAATAACAGGTAAACTCACCAATTCATTGTTATCGTATTTAACAAAAAATGTTCAGAAACATACATTGGAAAAATTCAATACACTTGTAATATCGAGAAGCCGATGATTTGAAAGCACATTACGGAGGATATATCAATAGTATGGAGTTTTAATGCGACTTGCTTTTAACCTACTTCGTGTAAAAGCCACACACAACGCAGCATTAAGATTTAAATCTGTGTGTAGTTCGGCATTATAGTGAAAACTTTATCATTTTTCATTTATTAAAAAACATTAATAATAATAATTATTATTATAATAATAATTATTTATTTGTATAATGTGAGGTATTATAACAAGATGAAAAATTGACGTATAAAAGCTCCATTACATTGCCACTTATGGCGTACAAATTTCATTAATTATTACATACATAAAGATCTAAATACATAACTGAACTATTATATTGTCATTAAAATTATAATCGATTTATCTATTACATACATTCGATCGATCTCTTAAAGCAAAAAATCCTTAATATTATAAATATTGCCATTTATTAGCCATTCATGTAGTCTTATTTTAAATAATCTTGTGTTCAATTGTTTTATTTAATGAGGTATATTTTTGTAGATGCGTATACACATGAACAGGCAGCTTTTGATATATTTACTTAGTCTGGGGTGATCATTCATTTAAATAATTATAATCATATTATAAAATCTAAACTTATTAAACGAACGATATTAATAAAAAACGATATTAAATGAAATACGAAATACGATTATATAGCCACTTAATGGCCGTTTTCCATAATTTGTTATACCTGAAGATGCTTCGTGTTGATGCATGAAGGAAACATAAGTCGTATAGTTACAATGGGGAAAAGCAGTATTGTGTGTTTGATGTCGTTGGTATTAATGATAACAGTGAACAGGTGAAGGATTTTTCTGAAGACCGTTATTCGTTAAGGATTGACTAATTAATTTATCATTTTTACTTCCCTCGTAAACACACAATATTATTGTCTGATTGACAGAAATTATATTTATTTACAGTATATGATTTTTGCATATTTATGTCAATATAAAAACCGAAAATGGGACTTTAAGAACTGTGACTACGAACGCCTCTGAACCTACAGATATCTTCGGTTTGGGGCGGTCTTACGGTAAATATTCATAATTTATTTAATTCAATTACATCAAATATCAATATTTAAATATAAATAATTAAATTATCATTAGTTCTAAACTATCTCTAAATATTGTTTGTATAATTTATTTTAAGTTGCTCAGGATAGTTTTGTTTTTAATATTTAACTTTAGTGTAAGTGTAGTTGTATAATTAAAACTAATAAATAAAGAACAAAAAATATTTTTATGTGATATATGGTATATTTAAGACGATTTAAGCGAACATATCTATATCTACATTCTTGTATTTAAAGAAAAACAGTGAAATTTTTTTACAATATAGGCTTTATATTATAAAAAATTTCATTGTTTACTCTTGAGCATATTTCAAATTGAAATTACTTTACCGCTAAGATTCAAAAAAGTTACCCATGTGAATGGTTCTGCCACTGATTTTGTTCGAATGCAATCTCACTTCTCGATGGAACAGATATTTCCTTGTTTCAGGGAATCCATTTCATTAATACTTTCGCAGTGGTTTTTAGTTATACGAAGCGGCAACTGCGGTTTTTATTTGATAAAGTACCCTCGCTTTAAGATAATATGTGGGTCGACGGTGCAGTTTTTACAAAAACATTTAGAATTTTTCGCTTTTTTATATAAGAGTTATAAGATGTGAACTCTAAAGATCTAACATTTTGTGTTTAATTTTATTATCAGTTATGATCTAACCTAAAATCGATTAGTTCTCCTGACTTCCTTACCAAGTGTTCTACAAGTACATTCTAATCGTAATGGAAATTGTCATCATCGTCAGAGACTCCTATCACGTCATCTAGCCTAGTTTTCAGCTTTATCCAGGTTCTGCTACGTGCAGATAGTTACTTCACCTAGCCAAGAGGCTAGCATAGAACAGATAGACAGATGAGAAAGCATTTCACCTAATAGTAAACAATCAGCGCCACCCATAAACATCTGCATTGCTAAAGACATTGCAGATATGTATACCTTAGGATAAGAGTGTGAATAACATAATTTTCATCTAATTAACATCTAATCCTTCATCGCCCAGGACAAGGATTTAATGGGGAGACAAGGAGGAAATAAGGAAACTGGAAATAAATTGGGTTTCCCTTTTCCAACATTCAACGTACGAAACGTGATAAGACAATGGTATTATTTAATGCCGATATTCTATAATATGAAGGTGTGACTTCCCCGATAAAAATCCCCAATGCTAATATTAAAAACATGGCGGCCAATTACTGCGAAAGATGTGCTGAAACTTCACATGAAACGACGTGATCTGGATCCATTGCGATGGGAAACTGTGGTAGCTGACTAGTTTGAAGACAAACAGTGAACGCAGTAGTGTTCAAGTTTGAAAAAGTGAGGGTAAAAGAGGTTGATGCTAAACGAGACAAGATTAAAGTCAGACCACTTGCAGCCATTAATTATAATTGTTTAACCCTTCTTTGCATGATTTTTCTTTATTGGTAAAATAAATCAAGGTGATATAATTCATGTTTAAAATTAAAGGAAAAATGGTTCTTCGTATATATCTATCTTCGTATATATCGTTCTTACCTTAGTATATATTTATAGTATAAATTTAGCAAAAAACAATATAATGGAAATTTCCATTATCATGCAAAGTTAGATCGTTAGCTTAGTACTAAACAGAAATAAAAGAGGATATCATTAGATATAATAAATTAATATATATAATAATAATAAATAAAGATAATAAAACAAAATCATATGTTTATTGCAACTACAACAAACAGCGGAATGACAACTTCAAGCTCGTTTTACTGATAGTGACACTTGCTTATTTTTGACAGCTATGTTTTTTTTATGGAATGGACATTAAAAAGGTATCCAGACACTTAAAGTGAACTTGTTCTCTTATATAATTTTATAAAATTTAATGCTATGATGGAAATTTCCATCATTATGCAAAGAAGAGCTAAGGGGAGTACTAGCTCGTAGTGTATGTGGAAATACATATACTGCTAAAATCGCTTATATTAGACATTTGAGAGCACCCCAACGCTCTGATTAGATTTTTCAGTCTCCATGGGCGAACACGGTCAGAATATAATATAATTATAATAAAAAAAAGAAAATAGAGAATATTTCATTATTTATGTGGTGTCATAATAAGTGGTCTTTCTTTGAAAATGCACTTTATTTTTTAATTTTTATATAGAACAACAAAACTTTTAACTTCATACAATAACAAAAATAACTCGTTCTTTTCGCTGTCCGCAATCAAAAATTGCCATCTTATATCTCCATCTATCCATCCCTCTTACTCTCATGTCCTTTCACTCACTCCTTTCGTCACGTTCCATTTCAATGGTTTATTTTATTTATTTATTTACTTGTTCTGTCATTCCACATTTATTTCTTTTCACAATATTTAACACCCTCTTGGTACGGTATACATATGTTTAAGTTTTTCCGTAGGTATACCGTATTACTGCGTTGGGATGAGGCGTGTTCACAAATTGCGTCTGTATTTTGGGTAATGTGATTACATTATGCCGACCGCCGCCCGCCGTCGCACCAAGTATGTACCAATTGCAGGAGAGTTGTTCATAAAGAATGCTCAGTTTTCATTCTAATTTTTTTTTCAATTCCTACTATTAATTCACACTCTCCCTATATATATTTAAATATCTTTTTCTAATTTTAATCGGTAATAAAGTACTTTTTATACATCCACTCAATTTCAAATACATTTTTTTAGACTTGTAGTGGATGTTTTTTTTTATGGGATAGGAAGGCAAACGAGCGGGCGTGTAACCTGATGGAAAGCAACGCCGCTCATAGACTTCCGCAGCGCCATAGTTAGTGCGCAAGCGGTGCCGACCTTTAAGGAAAGTGTCATTACGGGAGATGCGAGGAAGAGGGGTAGAGGGAGGGGTTAAGGAAGGAGGGAGTGAGGGGGAGGGTGTTGGGCCTCCGGAACTCCGCCGCTCTCTGTACGAAGCGTGATGGGTAAACTACCACTCATACGACGATTTTCTGCAGGCTGTCACTTGATGTTAATACAGTTTTTCAAATATTAATTCTTTAGAGAAATTTAATTAAACAGAAGCCATAGAGACTTTGAAGTTATTTTACTTTTTCTAATTATTATCCAAAAATATTGGTACATATTTTGTCAAAAGTATAATATTATATTTTAGATTAGTTACAAACTTTGGCAAAAAAATATAACCCTTTGTACAATACCAAAAGAGCTTAATACAACTATAATTTTATAAAAGTTATAGCGGCATGCAAATATTATTGCATCACAAACCAGCACCGCGAGCAGTTAACTCTACAAATGGGCCGTGAATTTACAACTATAACATTGAGCAGTGAATAGTGAATGCACAAAATAACCTACTAACTACTGAACGACTTGCTTCAACACCTACTAACTACTTACTGTGAATAGTGTCATGAATGAGAACACAGCTTTTATGTTTCTTATTTTTTTAATTTGATGGCAATTACTTATAACTATTATGCCAGTATCAAGTAAAAAATATAATAATAATAGCAAACGTCTTGAAATGTAACTAGTCAGCTTGAGACGTAACGAGACAAACATAACGTTTTGATAAAATGGTGGTTTTACTACCAAAACCTTCTGTGGACTTTTTGAGTCAACTTAAAAAGTCACGATACACATATTTATTTCATATCACTTCACTTATACGCTTTAATCGAACTAACTTGTATAATATGCTACCACCATTAAACAATACATACAACTGATATTAATTACAATTATTACATTTTAATATTCTTAGTTTATATTATATAAACTAATATTATGAAAATAAAATAAAATCACCATGTCACTCATGTAAGTTGGCGGGCAAAGTCCCTTATATGTGATATTTTAATTTTTTTTTCTAGAAGGGACATGGAAACTAGCATGCGAGTCATCTGGTGATAAAAAATGACCACCAATCATTTTTTACAGACCATATATCATATAGGGTCTGTAAAAAATGATTGATGGTCATTGTGGTCTGGCAATTGGACATACATATATCACATATGTATGTCCAATTGCCAGACACAGGACTTGTCCATTTCTGAATTAATTGTTATTAACCAATCATGCAATTCCAAGACGGATTATCAAGATATCCAGATATGGAAAAATACGTGTAGGCCATACATTGATTTATCCTACTACAAAAATGTTGTAATCATTACATTATATGAGAAAGAACATACGAAAATTTTCAAATGATATCACACAACATGAAAATCTGACTCCACTTAAAATGCAACACAAGAATCTGACAAATGCATGTCATCAATCAGAAAAATTGAATCTGCCGTATTCCATTTCATAGCCATTTCTATGCGTCTCCCCGTGCGCGCTATATATCATCCAACCGCTAGTTTGTTTATTGAAAACCAATAACTCAGAATGATATGGTAGAACTTACGAATGGTTTACCTAAGTGCATTTGTGCACTTGTGGTAGAGACACACTGCAGACGAATACTTTGTAAAGAGTGGCATAATAATTGTCTATAGCGTGAATGGGCTGGCTTGTCCGGGAAAGTACCACACTCTCGCAAAAAACCGGCGTCTGAGTGGTAGCTCTGTTTCCGCGCTTCGTACTGTGAGCGGTTGAGTTCCAAAGGCCTAATCCCCTTCCTCCTACCCCTCCCATAATGACAATTTCCTTAAAGGTCGGCAACGCTTCTGCACTGCCTATGGCGCTGCGGATTTCTATGGACGGCGTCGATTGCTTTCCATCAGGTGACACGCCTGCTCGTTTGCCTTCCTGTCCCATAAAAAAAAGTTTAATGCGTAACTAGCCTAGTATAAACTTTGTGACATTACAGAGAATTCTAAATTACTAGAATTAACAAATTAAATTGGTTAACAAACCAACCCAAGAAAGTTAATAGTGAAAGGAAAAATAAAATGCCAATGGGCTAACTGGTTCCTCTTGTAAAGCCTCTTGTAATATATGTTGGCCGAGCGTTGTCAAGCTAAAGCCAATACCAACATATAGACAGAACTTTTGCCTTGCTTTGCAATCGCTCGGTCTCGATTACCTATAAGACTCAAGGAAAGTAAGCGCCAACGTGTCTAGAACTCATTTTTGTACTCATTGACGTACTTTGTCACAACTCACAGTCACTCATGATCAGTTGTTTCACTTCCGAGCGGTGTCAGTTTTTCTTTATAAATCAAATGCGCTTGCCTACACTCGGCCAAAAGTGTTCACACGTAGATATCGTCTAGATAGTAGTACTTGCCTTGTATCAATTTGGCAACGCTCGCGTTCGCCTAAGCTCGTCCAACATATATTATCAGCTTTGGAGTATCTCTCCGACAAGCGAAGGTTGGCATTGCAGCATACTTATCGTCATCCCTAGCGAATTTGTTTAATAATACATGCTATCCCTATCCTTTCTCTGATATTAACTGTATTAGATTACTGCTTAGAGTAACTGAATTTAGAGTTAAGAGCTTTCATTTCAAAACCCGGTTAAAACTAAAATTATATTTTTCTAATATCTGAATTTCCCAAATCAAAAAAATGACGACCTAATAAGCTTACTAGGGTATATTAGCTTACTGCTTAGAGTAACTGAATTTGGAGCCAAGAGCTTTCATTTCAAAAACCGGTTCAAACTAAAATTATATTTGTCTAATATCTGAATCTTCCAAAATAAAAAAATGAAGACCTAATAAGCTTAGTAGGGAAGCTACCGCTTTCGTAGTCATAGATTGCGGTTTCTCCATAAAATATATGTCGTCGATCTTCAAAAACGGGCAGGCCAGTGCCCAACAATAGAACATACAGATATAAGCTATAAAAAATAGCTTATTTAAAACATTTTGAAGCAAAAGCTTTGTATAACATGGTGCGGTAAGTTAAAAAGAGTTTTATAAATTTTCCTGGTGATGACTGTGGGCTGTGATTTTTTACTATCACATTGCTTGCTTACCTGTTATAAAAACTTCGAATTCGATCCGCTCATAACTCATCAACTGTAAATTTGATTAATATTTTATTTAAATTGTACTATTAATTCACATTCTATATATATTTATTTATACATCCTTGTTCAAATTTTTAATTGTTAATAAAATACTTTTTCAGTCATCTACTAAAGTTCTTTTACATTTTTTAAATTTGTAGTGAATGACACTTGATGTTGATACAGTTTTTTCGAATATTCATTCATTATATAAAATTTAGTTAATTAATTTTAGTTTTATATAGGAAAAAAATTTTCAGATATTTATCAGGATATCAAAGTAGGAATTAAGTTTAAATTATTTTTTATGTCCTTGTGTATATTCATAAAAAGTTATTAAACTTTTAGAAAAGGTATTAAAGATACCAGAACTTGATGATCACAAGCGAAGCTATCGCCATCACTTCAAAATATGGATCAGTCGTAAAATATCGAGTTATCGTATCTGCCGTTACACAGAGTTTGCGATATGATTTCCTGAAATGCACGAAGTCAACTGATATAGCTATAACTTTACATCTTAGAACTGAAATAAATTTTATTTTCAAGAATCAAAGGAACCGTGGCATATTTGAAATCAAGCTGTACATTTATGTAGAATCTACTACTCAAAATCGAGGGATTGTCGATTGAAGATTGGTTTTTATTACCCAGATAATTGCTGCAACCCTTCTATAGGTACTTATTCGCAAAATCGTCTCGTACGAACCCCATGGGAAGAGAAAATAGCTCTATTCTGTGCCGAAAATAACACAAAAGAAATCGGGAATAACATTTGTCAATTTATTAAAGCAAACAACATGGTTTAAATGTTATTTAAAATATAAGCCGCTTACATAATATGATTAACCCTTATCAGTCCTGAGTCACCTCTCACGTGACACCAGTACGTTGTCGTTGCGGTCTTAAGTCACGTGGGAGGTGACCAGACGAGACATGTTGAAACTCGCTCTGTGTGAAATGCAGGCACTATTGCCTTATTAGTTAAATATTCGTAACAGAGCAATTGATATCTCCAGTTATATATCATTGCCTTTTCCAATTATTTTTTAATACATTGGGCCCAAAAATGAATAAATTCAATGAAAACTGTATCTATAGCTACAACTTAGGGAGAATCACGTACAAAAAGCTAGCGACCGATAAGGGTTAACAAGCAAAGGTTAATTCCCACAATCGTAAACGTAATGGATTGCTATTCATTCAGCAATCCATTACATTGCATCTTGCCTGAAACTTCTTTTCAGGCGCCACTACATTATGGAACGTTCGACAGTATTTCCGAACTGATATGACATTGTAACCTTCAAAAAACAAGCTATACATATCGCAAAATGGCCGTGCTTCTGCAATGCCTATGGTGTAAATATCATGGGAGTCGTTAATTGCTTTTTATCAGGGGACAACCTTTTTTTTAACAGCCCATATATGTCCCACTGCTGAGCACGGGCCTCTCCATTTCTGGAGGAACAGACGTTAACCCACCACGCTTGTCCAATGCAGATTGGCGGGGTTACCAGACTCGGAATAAATATTGCAATCCATACATATATTTATTCCGATGCGGAGATCGAACCGGCGGACATTGACTCCGCGGGCGGAGGGCTCCACCACTGAGCCAATTGGTCGTCGTTGCACCACCCCTCCCCCCAACTTAGAGACAACCTTACACATTTGCATTCCTATCCAATAAATAAAACTCTTACAAGAATTTTAAACAACTCATTAGCTCAGTACGGTATGCATAAATAATTATCTCAAAGGTATATTATAAGGAGGATATGAAGTTTTCACAGACACATAGATAAAATTAATTAAGTCTGTAACTGCTCACAGCGTTGTCGGACGAAATTAACGTCATTTCAACTCTTTAGAAATATAAACTTCAAGTTGAATCCAAGAACGCTTTTATAAAATGTTGTAGCGGTAATTTCCATTTAGAAATTTTCGAATGAATTATGCAAGTACATAAATTAGCTTTGAGCCATGTTCTTTGTTATAAATGGTGAGTAAACAAATACATTTTGAAAAGAGTGATGGCTACACATGAGTCAGTATGGTATATCTCTATATATACATTCTTTATCAAAGTGATTATTCAGCTAAATATTATATTATTGAATTTTTATATACCTATATTCTTCTATGATACTATTCTACTTAACGGTTGACTTCCGTAGAGTCTACTATACGTAATGATGCCTCGTGTTGAGGCGAAACACGAGTCGTATATATTGTAGGAGAGTGGTGGTGAGTTTGGTGTTGGTGACATTGATTGGGAAGTGGAGAGTTACTGACGTTTGATTTTGGTAAGATTTCGTTTAAGTTCAATAAAAAACACACATTATTAATGTTCTACTTTAGTTTGCTTGTCGAGAGATATTAGCCAAATAAAAATTCTGACTGTCAACATATGTATACATATGTAAAAATATAATTAAGTTTTTTTTTAATTATCTTGTATGTCAGATATTAGAAAAGATTGTTTTCTATTGAATTGGTATGATCGAATTTATTCTTTTTTTTTTCTTTGATGGCAATTAGTTATAACTATCATCCCAGTGTCAAGTAAATTAAAATAATATCAAATCTTTTGAAATGAAAGTATTCAGCTTGTCACTTTACGTCTTGATAAAATGGTGGCTACTAACTAAAACCTATAAATTTTTTCAGTTAAGTTAAAAAGTCACGATATACGCATTTATTTCATATCACTTCACGTTACCCTTAATCGAACTATATTGTATGGTACGCCACCATAATGAAACAATATAACCGTAACAATATAAGATTATAAAAATGAAATAAAAATACAACGTCACTGATGTAAGTTGGCGAGAAAAGTCCCCGATTGAATTTATTTTTTATGGGTGACGTAAGGAAACAATGGTTTATAATCACTTCCATACATGGACATACAACAAAACCAAGAACACCGTATATTTATCGCCTACCTAAGAGTAAGAATTTGGATAATAGAGATGTAAAATAAAAATATATTTTTTTTCAATAAGCACATAACACTTAAATACGTACATATTTATGTTATGTTATTGTTCTTAAAATTAATAAATGTATATTACATAAACATATACATGATGTTATTCTAAAGGAAGTGAAGGGTCATTATTTTGTGTTTAGGGGATGTGGTTTGCAAACATCATTTGCATTTGAATACGAGCAACAGAACAGTATAAGCCTTAGATATTTGTGTAATTATGGCAACAATTCAGAAATGGTCGACAAAGAAATATTAGATAGATGGAGAGATATTTTATTTATTATATACCAGAAACAAACACATTCAACAATTAATTATATTATAACGTGTATAAAACGGGCTGTCTTATCTATCGCTTATAGAGATTGTTTCAGACAAACCTTCACAAAATTTTAATGTCATCTATGTAAATATATTATATCATTTAATAATAAATTAATTAGTCAATAAACTAATGTAAAATAGTCTCATCAAAATTATAATATAATAGTAAAACCACAACAAACAAACCTCTGTAGTCTTGATTTCAATTCTTTGAAAGTCACTTTGTTTTCATTCCAGTGAGTGGTAAATTTAATTAATAACAACTTAATTTAGTATCGTGATCTAGACGTAGTGGAACGATTTTATTGAGCTGGTTAATTAAATATTACTCATGAACATAGACAAAACTGGATAGAATGTCATTGACTTTAGATTTTTACATACCCATCAGCGTATGTGAATTAGATGCAACTACTTCTAACACACCTTTGCCACCGTAGTGTTAGAGATATGGTAGTACGAATAGACCTACTTAACCGCGGAATTACCTCACACTCACAGAATACTGGTGTCAGGTAGATCCATACATTTTTTCGCGTTTCGTACGGTGAATGAAAGGATCCGGTGCCTCAATTTTTCCTATTCTCCCTTCTTCCGTCTTTATTTCCTTTTTCCTCTCTATTTACACAATTCTTCACTCACATCAAATCTTTTCACTTTCACTAAATGCTTCTTCCCCTCCCATTATTCACATACATATCCTTAATTTATCTACATTGTCCTTACATATTACTGCGGATGTCTTAGAATGCTTTGATTGATCCTCAAGTGAATTGCTTATTCGTTTACCTGTCTATTGTAAAAAAACAAGTGTATGTATATGGATACATATAGCAAGTATATGTAAATTAGCTCCAGCGTATCATTTATTATTTAACTGAACTAAAACGTTAGCTTCAATTTGTAATAGATAATTTGCAAAGTGGAGTTATTATCATAACGTAGATTGTAACCTGACGTAAAATTGTTGTAATACGCAATACGGGTTGTAGGTTCCGTACGTCAGATGTTTGAAATTATCATGCATATTCATTACTTCGTTCGTTAGAGCGAATGCCTATTTAATTCCGCTACCTTACCTTAAGACGTCAATTAATATTTATGCCTTACGCTCGTATACTTCATTTTAATGTATGGAAGCCGTTAAATCATGTATGGTAGTATTTTTGTTATTTGAAAAGAGAAAAAATCCTTAAGCCGCAAATTAATTTGTTTGAAAAACACAATTATAATTTTACCTAGTGTGCGTTTTAGAATACAATACTATGCGTATTGTTTTTTTATGGGATAGGAAGACAAACGAGAAGGCGTGTCACCTGATGGAAAGCAATCAATGGCGCCATAGACATCCGCATCGCAATAGGCAGTACGGAAGCGTTGCCGATCTTCCAGAAAAGTGTCATTATGGTTTTGGAAGAGGGAAGGGTGTTAGAGCTCCGGATTAGCGGTAGCTTAACGCTTTTAACGCTTCCGCGACTCCAGCGGTGTCGCGGTTGCCCGTGGGCGTGTGATACTTCCCCGAGCGAGCCGGTCCTTTCATGCTACAGACAAATATTATGGCCATTCTTGACAAAGTATTCGTCTGCAGCGTGGCTCTACCACTATAAAAAAAATAATACCTAAGCATTACTTATTCGTATAAGTATGCTAAGACATTAAAGAATTATAAGTTAATAATTTTGTATTACTCCAAAGTAATACAAAATTATAAGTTATAAGTTAACAAAATGTAATTACATATTATTTAATATTACATTAACTTAAGAATATATAATACACTTAATTTATTCAGAGTTTCACAAAAGATGTTGCGCTACATCTCCGTGAGGTGAATTCCTAATCCTTGGCCTCCTTTTTCCCCTCCCATTCTGCGGTAAAACTTACCCTAAAGTAGACTATGCATCACATTATCCTTAGCTATGCAATGTTCGTGGGCGACAGTAATTCCTTGTCATCAGATGACCCGCATATTCCTTCGCCTGCGTTTTATATCAAAAAGTTTTAAAAATAGTTTATTCTACAATATTAAGTAAAGTAACTTCATAGCGAAATAAACCACTAGATTTAAACTTCGTCAAATGCGTGGTTAGGACAAGGCGAACAGTTAGTAGAGTTAGAGCGTTGTTGAACTTTCTCAGAAATATCTAACGGTAAGAAGAGAAAAGTTAAAGGGGTTTCATGTTTGTCGGGTTCATGTCCATGACTTTATAGCAATTATCGTAATTTCTAAATTCTTTTCTTTTCTTTCTGAATTCTTTTCTTTTTAATTTCTTGTTGTCCGAGCCGATACGACATTGGCACCTTCAAAGAACAAGCCTACACATACACCTAAAAGGCCGAAAACGCTTCCGTGGCTCCTGCGGTGTCGCAATTGGCTATGGGTGGCGTTGATTGCTTTCCAACAGGTGACGCTTGCTCGTTTGCCCTCCTAACCCATAAAAAAAGACTCGTATGAAATAACTTTAAACATAAAATCCATCAAATTTTTTTGTTGTGGAAGTGTGGTGATGTGTGTTTGGTGTTGATGTTGTTGATAGTGGTTGGGAAGTGGAGAGTTGCTGACGGCCGTTTTTCAGTAAGATTTCGTTTAAGTTCTACGTAAATCTACTTTTTCGAGTATAAAACACACATTATTATTTTTCTCGCGGATCTTAACTAAGTAAAAATTCTGACTTTTTTTTTATGGGATAGGAAAGCAAACGAGCATGTGTGTCACCTGATGGAAAGAAATCAACGCCGCCAGTAGACTTCCGCAGTGCCATAGGCAGTGCAGCAGCATCGAAAGTGTCATTATGGAAGTGGGAATGGGATGGGAAGGAGGTAGAGGGAGGGGGGAGCATGTTGGGCCTCCAGAACTCGGCCCCTCGCCGTACGAAGCGCGGTAGGTAAGCTACCACTCAAACGCCAGTTTTTTGTGGGAGCGTGGTACTTCCCCGGGCGAGCCGGCCTATTCATGCTACAGACAAATATTATACCATTCTTGACAAAGTATTCGTCTGCAGCGTGGCTCTACCACTATTATTACTGTTCGACAATAAAAACGTTATGGTTCGAAATACGTGGCATGCCTTGAAACCAACTTTTATTGAACAGTGAGCAGATAGTTTTTTCTAGCGATGAACAGCTAAAAATTAATAGAGAGTAAGTTAAGTATCATCCCGTTAACACTACCGGTCGTTACTTGAAAATTAGGCAGAATATAAACACAGTTTCTGATAATAGTGTTTGGGCTATAAATTCACGGACCATTTGGACAGTTAACTGCTTGGAGCTGGTTTGCGATGCAATTATATTTGCATGTTGGTATAACTCACGTAATATTGGTGCAACATCAAGTATTTTGTGTTTGTAACGTGCATTCGAATTGAAACTCTTTATTTTTTGACATAAATTAGAGGATTTGTTGGAAATAATTCCGACCGCTTAATTCCACTATCACAAAACTTAACTAAACTCGCCACAAAGAAAAACTTCATCCCACCATCTGGATGAATGGCGATCCAATACGCTATATTTTTCCCAAAACTTTTTTCTACGCACCACTAACTATCCTATGGTAACAGCTACCTGCTGTGGTGTTTTCGAACCGATAAGTCATGGGTAGGTCAAACAACATTTCTTAAAATCCGGCAACGCTAATGAAATGTCTGTGACAGTTACCTTTCTACCTTACCAAAAATAATTAAACTTTTACCCTCATTTTTTAATATCGCTCCTCTAGACGGAAAAGAAATGACAAAAGAATTTGCCTGAATACTATAACATGCCATTCGTACTGATACGGCGGCACGGGATCTTAAGGATTTTAATCTTCGATATAGTGAAACTCTTCTAAGTGAAGTTAATTTATTAATGAATCACTTTACATTTTATATTCAATTCTAATTTCTTATGCCAGGAAAGGTAAGATCTTATTCGAAAGACGTCAGTCGATCGAATCTTGTTTTTTATATAAAACAATTTATTTCTATTTTAAATTTTAAAATTACGAATTTAAAAAAAAGTAAAAAGGTTTTATTATATTTAATTAAAAGTTTTAATACATTAGACATACATTTATCAATGTATCAGTACAATACCTATGCTTACGAAGGTAGTAGTCTCGGGTTTGATTCCTGCATCGGGATAGATAGCATATATATGGAGTACAGGTATTTATTCCATGTCTGGATGTTACCAATCGGGCTTGTATATACGTGGTGCGTTAATCTTCATTTCGCCAAAAATCGGGTGGCCTCTGACGAGCAGTGGGCCACTATATGCGATGGCAAATATATATAGTCCCCGGTCGCTTGGATTCCTTTGCGGGGTAGTTCCGTCTTGCGTTTTCTACATCCACGTCAGAAGAGATGATCATACTATGTATTACAATAATAAATACTATGTATAACAAAAACATTATAGAAATCTAGAATATCTAGAAAGTATAGATCAAGATGTGCCACTAAAGAATAAAACCTTCGATATTGGTCTCCTCCCATGTCTAACATATAAGATAGCTGGTTCCTAAACAAAAACCAATGGGAGAAATTGGCAAAATGTCAGCGAGCAATGGAACGAAGCATGTTAGGTGTCAAGCTGAAAGATAAAATTCACAGCTCCGACCTAAGATCTATAACCAGAGTTACAGACATTCTTACAGGTAATGAGCCGGACACACTATACGTACTACATAACTTAGGGAATGAAGACAAAAGGTCACAGTATAGTATCCCAGGGATTGCAAGAAGAAAAGAGTTCGGCCAGTGAGGAAATGGGAGGATGATCTCAAACTAACAGTAGGGCCATGTTGGACAAGAATAGTGGAAGATAGGAAACAATGGAAAGAGTTGGCGGAAGCCTGTGCCAAAAAACACACTGAGATTTTCTCTGAAACTTCAAAATAAAGGACTTTGTTTATTATTATAAATCATCATCATACTACTGTAAATAACATCCTGAAATACAAATATTTACTTCCTTGTCAGTTGCCTATATCGGTAAAGAAAACTCAATGTTTTCAGGAAATGGCTGTCTTTAGTCTTTAGTAGAATTTTTGCGGAGCTAAACAATAAAATATAGCTTTTAAAGCTAAATGTCAATGTGAGTATTCTATTGGTCTCGTTAAAGATTTGCCGGCATCTTTTTATCTTACTTATCGTGAAATATATGACTTAGATTGTTTCCTACAATTTTCTCAAATAAATGTAAAGCAATGGAAAGATTTTCTGCAGGATAGATCTAAATAAATCAAAATTTATTATTTAGATCTACCCTGCATATTATAATTCAATTAAAAAAATTTTCAAAATTTACAGTTACATATAATACGTATGTGTTAGTAGTAGTTTTCTTCCTTTCCCATGCCTTTCACATCATATCCACATGAAGACATGGAGAGAAATTTTTATTCACTTATATATATAGATACAAATTTCTCTCCATGTCTTCAACCAGTGCGTCTTGCCCGTACTCTTATGGTGCCGAAACGTGGACACTGACGGTCTGTCTCCTTGACAATCTCAAAGTCACTCAGAAAGCTATGGAGAGGGCTATGCTCGGAGTTTCTCTGGTGGATAGAATTCAAAATGAGGAAATTCGCTGGAGAACCAGAGTCACCAACATAGCAAGTTAGCAGACTGAAGTGGCAATGAGCTCATTTTCACGTTTGTCGGAGAAACGAAAATCGGAGAAGACGAGTGCTGTTGCGGAGACCGCGAAGGCAAACGTAGTGTGGGACACCTCCCTATTAGGTGATGCGACGAACTGTGCAGGGCAGCTGGCAGAGTTTGGATGCGTGTAGCCAAAGGTCGGACTACCACGGGCTGATGTTGATATTGATGTCTTGCTTAGTCTCCCTATCTAGATAGTACAGTAGGTCTATTACAAGAAAAATATGTATAGAAAAATTGAAGACGTTCTCTCTTAATGTTGTCAATATTTCTCAAAAGAGCAGTCTCAATTACGATATCACACTTGTATCTAAAAATTTAACATAATTTTTGTAACATGAGGAGAACACATTTATATGACATGATTGTTTAAAAATTGAAAATAATATGGCAATTATAAACGGGAAATACATCAACATCCTAGCAAATAGGTCATCCGGAAAACATAAGAGAAACAGCAAATAATAACAGAGACGTCTCTCCTCTAAATGTATTGCTTGCTCTTTGCAAGCTTTAAAACAAAAGCTCCCTCTCTAGATTTGTTGGAACATTTGTAGAACAACATACATCACACTACAGTGAACAGTTAAGGAAAAACTTAGCGAGTGCTAACTTTCTTGTATTCTAGCGTTTACAGCTACATTATTTCTTAAAAATAAAAAAACGCAATTTTTAATATTATATGTATACATAGAAACAGACGCACTACAGTCTACTTAAAATTAATTGATCTCGTTGTAGTTGTAGTAGTGGAGACCTTGGCTAGACGATGCCCTTAGCAGTAGTGCGACGCTCCACAAAGTTCTAATTTCCAGACTTCTGAGCAAACGCCCGAAGACCCGCATATACAAAAAAGTCATATGGCCGATATTAATGTATACGACTGCGAAGCCTGTACGCTGACCTTAATATAAGAAACTAAGCTCCTAGTCACTGAGCGCAACATTCTCAAGAAAATACTGGGACCAGTGAGACGCGAAGATGGATATCGGAGAGTATGAAAAATCAGGAGATCAAAGACCTAGTGGTCAAACCCAATATCATAGGGGAGATCAAAATACAAAGACTCCACTAGCTGGGCTACATTATGCGAATGGGACAGGATCAAGCCGTGAAACGCACCTACTTGGGGCGGCCTAAGGACCGTCGGTCGTCCTAGGTACCGCTGGAGTGATGCCGTGAAGATTTGAAGGAGCTCCAAGTCGAGAACTGTCAGACGGTGGCGTAAGATCGGTCTAAGTGGTGACTTGTTGGCAAGACTCATTTTGGGTCATTACGGTCGCCTACATAAGTAAGTAGTCGAGAACCGACAACCGCTCTTATAGACAAGTGCTGGAGTAGAGACCGCGTTCTAGCAAACATAGTATGTAATCCACTCGCCAAGGTTAAGGGATGAACTGTCCAGGGCGACTGGCAGATACTGTTCTAATGTCATATCGCTAAAGGTTTAGCGGTATTTGTGAAGGGATAGGAGATTGAAACCTTTAAAGCGCATTATATCTCAAAGATTGACAACGCTTCTGCAATGGCTATGATGTTGCTGATGTCTATGGGAGGCAGTGATTGCTTTCCATCACACGAAACGTTTGCCTCCATCATCATCATCATCAAGGCCTTCTAGCCGCGGGTGGGCCTTAGCCTGGTCCAGTAAATTTTTTCAGTCGGATCTTCGTTTTGCTTTTTCCCTCCAGCCCCTCACACCGGTTGTCTTTAAATCGTCCTCGATTTCTTCTAGCCATCTGAGCTTAGGCCTTCCACGGCTTCTACGACCATCTGGTTTGTCGTCAAGTAGGCGTTTGGGTACATTAGCCTCGTCCATCCGTCTAACCGCGCCTTGGCCTTCCCATCCCTTAAAAAAGCTGTAAAGGCTCACAACCCCATTCTACCAAAATAAATATGAAAATACTAACAAGGTGAGATTCATCGAGGAAATAAATTGAACGATAGTCATCCATTACGAGAGACGTTAGAAGTGCACTGTTATCAGAAGTTTCCGCATCGTTAAATGACAAATGTATGGGACAATCGACCTTACGTACACCTAATAGAAATAAATCTATTTCCGCCTATTATAATATTCAAAGGTCTTTTAGCGTACATTTAATAGGAATTTATTATAATTTTTACAGCCTATAAATCTATACCTTATTACCGTAATTTTATTTGTATTAAATCACCATATGTGTTTAATTTAAACTTTTTTGTTGAGTATACCATTATATTCTTTATCCAATCTTGTGTTTTAACAAATTTGTGACTAGATTACATTTAGATTGTTATATGTGAAAAAATTGTTACACTATAATTTATATTTTTTTAAATTTTACACTCATATTTAAAATATTTTACAATATGTATCCAAACATTTCAACAAAAAATGCCAAAAAGTGTTTTTTTTTTTTAAATAAAAACAATTTACGCCCATATGGGGCTTCTCGAAAGGGACTTAAGACATTGGCTACTTTTGCCGCTGCAATTTGGAGGCTTACTTTTTCAAATGTTAGACAAAGAATCAATGTTTTTACGTTAGTCCTTTACTTTCCTTTGAAATGCAATTTTTAAACTTGCGTTTGTTCAATAAAATATTATAATGAAATAAAATGTTTTATATAGAATATAAATTTATGATTATAAATAATACTTCCTGCATTTCTAATTTAAACCTTTCTTTAGGGGATTGGAATACAAGTGAGCAAGCTTGTCGCCTAATTGAAATAAACATTAAAAAATCCGTTATATACATAGACGATAATTATTTTTAATGATTTTTTTTAAATGCGATAAAAATCATTTTATTTCAAAAATATTTCAATTACATTTTTTTATAGCTTTAACAATAAAAATTACGGTTTTTATGGATAAAAGTAGTAAAATTTAGATGTATGTTATTTAAATGTATATATGGTTTTTATTGATAAAAGTATAAATAATTTATATAAAAGTGGTTTTTCTCAAATTATCCCTTATCTTTAAACTCCTGGGTTTGCTGGAAGAAAACTTAATTTTGAGTTAAGCTCGCCCTTGTATATCTTCTTTCCTTTTAATTCTTGTATTTCGTGTTTTGTGTACAATAAACTATTAAATAAATAAATAAAATAAAATTATGTAGGATATACATTTTATATTCATTGTATAATTTATGTAGTTATTACAACGTATTTGTATTGCTAAATAAAATGAAAAACGTAACGTTTTATATTCTACGCTGATCGTTTACTCTATGTTGAGAAATCGAACGTATTGCCCCCGCTCAATACATTACCCTCGTTCGCCTCATATTGAAAGAGACGATCTTGAATTCATTTCAATCTACCGTTACCGGAAACGCCAATGCGATTATATATTTATTATATACAATCGCAATGGCGTTTCCGGTAACGGTATATATATTTACTATAGTAGCGCAGGCAAACGAGCATGCAGGTCACCTGGTGGTAAGCCGAAAGCGTCTCATATGCGTTGCCGACCTTTTACAAACACATACGCTCTTTTATTGAATTCGTATTATATGAAATGTCATCCATGTCATCGCCATGTCGTATCTATATGAAAACACCGCAGGTGGTAAATTGTTCCACATTTACACAGTTCGTGGCAGAAAACTGCGACTAATCCACTCGATCGATCTAGTTTTTAATGTTTATATCACGGCAAGATTAATTTGTATATAATCATCATTTTACAAACACTGAATCAATTAATGAAACAAAATTGTTAATGACTGTGAAATATATATTTTTTGTTTTCCTTATTGGCTCAGTGGCGAAACTACACCCTTCGTAGTTAATGGTCGCAGGTCCGTTACCCAAATCGGGATAAATATACATATGTGTAACAAAGCCTATATTTTTATTCCGAGTCTGGATATTCTGCCAATCCGTCTTGGACGTGCGTTATGAATTAGTGTCTTGTCCCTCACAAGTGGGGTGATCCCGGGCTCAGCAGTGGAACATGTATGGGCTGTATTTAAAAAAATACTTTTAAATTAAAACATAAACTCATTGGCTCAGAGAGCAGGTACACTATCATTTATTTTAGCCAACTGACCTTTAAATCGATGTTAATTTTAAAACTTTATACGAAAACGGCTGACATTAATTAAAAATATTTTTACTATTTCCCTAAAATTTTTCTTTTTATTACTAAACACACCTCTTAGTTACTGACTCGAAGAAAAATTGAGTAATGTATTACCGTTTATATTTTGAACATCTCAAAGAGAGTGTACGAGAAAGGTCGTATAACTTTTACGACAGCAAGAGAACTTCTTAAAATAAATCTAGCGTGTGATTATCTTGAGCTATTAAATTCATATTTGCTTATAATAAAGTTATTAAAGTTTAAACATTTTGTTTTCTATTATTTTTGTGTGAAATGGCGTTCATAACTTCGATGGAAGATTTATAGATTACTGAGACTTACCGTTTTTAGTAGTAGTAGGTATATACTGGTTGCTTACTACGTAATTTTATACGACGACAATAGACATAAGGAATACAATGCTTAAAAATTATCATCTGTTGTAGATAATATATTTTTTTTATATATCTATATATATATATATATATATATATATATATATATATATATATATATATATATATATATATATATATATATATATATATATATATATATATATATATATATATATATATATATATTATCATATATATATATATATATATATATATATTCTTTTCCACTGACTTGACTGACGTGGCGCCAGAGAGTATGCCCTATCCATCTCCATTTTTGTCGACGTATCTGGACATGTATTGGGTTCTCTTTGCTCCACAGCTCTTCGTTGAAGACCATGTTATACGGCCAATATCCGGCCGGCCGGCTTCAGGTTTGAGAACGTAGTTGAATTGGACAGATGTGATCAATAAAGATCTGGTATTGTGCTGTTTCCCCGGATTACCCATCAATGAGAGCGAAGTGGAAGAAAAAAAGGCAGAAAGACCTCATAATCGTTTGGGATTAAAAATTTCTCAGGAGAGAGAGAGAGATAACTTCAAGGCACAAAAGTTACTTATCAATTATATACTGTCACTAGCTTAATTAGACACATGAACAACAATTCCTATGCTTAAAACATACCGAGATCCTTTTTAATAATATCAAATATTATTTTTAAATCACATACATACATACATATCGTCACGCCTGTCTCCCGTAAGGGTAGGCAGAGACCACAGATCTCTTCAGATTAGGACGTAGTTTTTAAAATATTTGTAACTTATATTCTACCGTTTAAATATGTGTTCCGGTTAAAGAGGATAACACGAATTGGATTTTTAATCCATTCCCGGGCTCGGGCTATTCGAATGTTCAAGTTTTTTAGAAAAAAAATTGTCATTACATAAACTTATATAGAAAACGCTATAAAAACAAACCTATTCAATGAAAAATTCTTCATTTTGGAAAAAGTGTTAACAAATACTCTATTATAATTTTTAGACTCATATAATGGATTTACTTCCTTTTGACACTTGACAATTGATGTTAACAATTTCTTCTACCACAAGTAAGTAATATATGGAACGGAAAAGAAGAATTCTCCTAATGTTAATATTAAAAATAGATATTTAAACCTCATGTTAATCAAATTATTTTTGATTCTATACCTAAATATAAATATTAAAAGGAATTTTAAAAGGTTATTTAAAAGTGATATATATATATGTATATATATATATATATATATATATATATATATATATATATATATATATATATATATATATATATATATATATATATATATATATATATATATATATATATTAGAAGCAGCATTCGTTGCAATATTTTTATCAATGACGCCACAAGCGCAGTGAAGTCAGTTCGATAATGCGAAACATCATTTGCAAATCGACATTTTTTCACATTGCAAATCGACGCATACTTCAGAGCAGTCATGTCTCTGCCATGATTTTTTGTGTATATGTAACTATATATACTCACAAAAATTATAGGATTGAAGTCCAAAGTTCACTAGATCTGTTGGTGGATCTAGTAAATATAAAATATAATAAAGAAAACATCATACAATAATTATAAAAAAAAAATATTTTTACATCCATTTATTGATCTATAATGAAATACAACTCAATAAACAAAAGAATTAGCAATAATAAATTGCTAACAATTTGACAGTTTATTTTCTAACATTGGACATACTCGTTTGTCGTCCTATTCCATAACAAAAATTATTTATAATGTTGTGTAAAATTTTAAACAACATTTATGTTAGAATTTAAAAAATTCGACAAAAAACATATACACTCGGAAGCTTTAAAGTCCATAAAAATTGTTTTTACTCCAATTCACAAACGGGCGGCGAAAATTGAATTTTTAAAACCAGACGTAAACTTTTATATACGAGGACACATCGTAGTCGAGTTGTGGGAAAACAGAGCGGCAGTAACTTGGTGTTGCACCGTTTAAATAAAAGTCGGAAATGAATCTACAACAGTTACTAGATATCGATTAAGGGAGTATTCAGTTTTACCTACGATGCCTGTACAATATTTTCAACCGTTGTGATTATCTATGAATTCATATTTATCAAAATACATATATAAATATATCTTGAGAGGGCCTATATAGGAGATAAAAATAGGAGATAATAATGATCTACCCTACGATAACCAACCATACGTATTATCATGAGATATACATTATTTACCAAGACTTAAACCATAATAAGTGGTAGTGCTATGCATGAGTAGACAAAAGTATAATAATAGGTTTCAGGGGATGAACGATGATGGGGCATCATCTGAATTAGTCGCAATTTTTTGTCACGAACTGTGCAAATGTGAAACAATTTACTCGTTTACCTGCACTGCTGTAACGTTTAAGCCGAAACGTGGACGCTGCAGTCCTTCTGCTTCACAAGCTCAGAGTCGCTCAGAGATGGAGAGAGCTATGCTCGGAGTTTCTCTGGTAGATATGATTCGGAATGAACAAATCCGCCAGAGAACTAAAGTCACCGATATAGCCTTTCGAATTAACAAAGTAAAGTGGCAATGGACTGGTCACGTTTATCGAAGATCCAACAATCGTTGGAGCAGACGAATGCTGGAGTGGAGACTCCCCGGCTAGATAGTGCGACAATCTGCGCAGGATAGCTGACAGAAACTGGATGCGGGAAGCCAAAGATCGGGCTCGGTGACGCTTCTTGGGGAAGGCCTATGTCCAGTAGTGAACTTCCGCAGGCTGTTGATTGATATTTCTTTAGTGCCGCGTTTCATACGATAATTACAGATTCGAAAAACGCAACTCAATTCGCCTTATTACATTCTTTTTGGATACTTTCTATTAATACTTTTCCTCCTATTATTCTCATCTTACCCTAAGGTAGACAATGCAGCTGTAGTGTCTTGTATGTGACAAATAATTACTTACCATCAGATGACTCACTTCTTCTTAAATTAGCCCTCCCATAAAAAAACACATCAAAAAATGAAAGTTAAATATTGTTTAAGCATAACAAGACTTATTTCCAAAGTTGATTTCTTGTTAGTAAAGGTACATTATAGGATTCCTTTCATAAAATTCGCTCCAATGGACTGATAAATTGACATTTGCAGACTTCTATTTGCAAGTCACTGAGTTTAATATAACAAGCTATTTTATTGGATACATTGAAGTGAGACTAAATTAGGAAAAAAAATATTGATAGGTATGTAACAAACATATTAGTATAATATTAATCTAAAATAAACAATATTAAGGCTGCGCCACGAAAATCTAGAATGCTTTATCCGGACGTCGTCGCGTCATATCTTATTATGTATACTATAACAATTAATTTCCCATAATCAGATGTTCGAATTTTTTACCCCACCATATAAATACTTGAAGGCACAATATATTGAATCCCGTTGAATTGTTGTCCCGTTACCATGGTCTCCGAAAGCGATACCTGCGTCACTACCCTTTGTATCAATATCAGCCCACGGTAGTCCACTACTGGACATAGGCCTCACCCAAGGGGCGCCACCTACCCCAATCTTCGGCTACGGCATCTAGTCTTTGTCAGCCGCCTTGCGCAGATCGTCGCTCTACCTAGCAGGGGAGCGTCCCACAATACGTTTGGTGAGACGCGGTCTCCAGCACTCGTCTACACTTTGTATAATGTTTGTTAAATTGTTACTGTGCGGTACCCGGTACCGAATAGACAGACAGGCAGATAAGTTTATAGCAATAAAATAATTTACAATACATAGCAGCACACTAGGCGATGGTTCGGTCAAACTTGCACACATTGTGCAGAGTAACTGATTTTTATCACCGCTCGACTCCTACAGAGATGCTGTGGAACGCAAGCACAACTTGAGAAATTATTTATAATATATATTTTAAATCAACCCATATAATATATAATATTATATATTATACGATTTTACGTATTTTATAATATATAAGTATGACACAAATGACAAGGACAAATATCTTTAAAATAAATAATTGAACGCCATACAAACATTAATTCTGATACGTGATTTGAACCTCCCAACCCTCAACCCTCATTTGGATCGTTTTATAATTTTTTTATGGTGTACGAAGGCAAACGAGCAAGCGTGTCGACTGATGGAAAGCAAACAACGCCGCTCATAGATATTCGCAATTCTATTGCAGTAGCGTTCTGGTCTGGTCAAGGTGACGGTCTTTGGGATATATGTAGATTTATAGATATTAGCTTGAAAATACCACTGAAGGTAGTACTTCCCCATAGTGATGGTACGTGAAAAATCATTCAATGAAACTTAAGTTTCTTTCTTTTATTACATACAAATATTGTATCTTTTACGAGACGTGCCCTACATGCGTTACAATGTTAAGTAAAGAAAAAAGATACAAAGCCTTTGCGAGCGTCGCAGAACATTTCATCTAGGTTCATCACATTTGGATGAATAGTTGCGGAATGCATAGAGAACAAAGATACAAAGTAACATTCATTTTTATTTATATAGATATAAGGTTTGTTTTTTCTTAAAAGTTGGCAACGATTTTGCAATGCCTATGGTATTGCGAATATATACGAAAGGCGTTGATTACTTTCCATCAGGTGACACGCCTGCTCGTTTGCCTACCTATCCCATAAAATAATAAAATAGTGGAAAATACATATATGGGGTGTAAAAATAAAGTGAACAACTTCTATAACACATGTGTAAGTCGATTTTAGTGTACGCTGTACAACTTCTATTCGACGAACGTTGTATGTTATTAACATTTTATCGGTTATATATTACACTAATACAAATTATTTCCTAGATATAAGAAATTATCACACTTTTCACTCGCCAATCTGTCAAACTGATAAGTTTCTTCTTAGCAAATAAGAAAAAGCGAAAGAAACTTCGCAGGAGCTTTTAACGTTGTTGAAAGTTACATTTTATTTGTATGTGCTTCATAATAATAATAATTCTTTATTTGCATACTGTGAGTTAAGATAAAAAAGACGCTTAAAAGCTCCATCACATTGCCACTTATGGCGTACAAATTTCATTAATTATTACATATATAGAGATCTAAATAAATAAGTCGCTTACGGTTACAAAGCATTAAATTATTAATAAACTGTTATATTGACATTAAAATTAATAAATATATTGTTAATTACCATAACTTGACATAAAAAACTAAACAATGTAAAATGACTTCTTCATCCCCCGCAGGGGTTGGCAGAGACCACAGAGCTCCATCCGCTACCATTCATCGCAGCGAAACGGCTCAGGACGTAACTGGTGGCGAACAACGTCGCCGTTATTTTCAACAAATTAGTAATATTAAATTCGTGTTAGTGAATCCCACGAGCTGCAAGGGAGGATGGAAGTCAGCCCCAGAGGCCTGCATGCTGAGGTCACCATAGTACCCGGGGGAGCCCCGATCCCGGGACGGTCGGCAGCTTGCGTCTAGCTCCCCCCTAGCCATGCATCCATTGGCACGGCAGACTGTGGATTGGCGGAGAGGAAGGGAAAGGAAAGGGCAGGAAAGGAAATGCGGATTGAGGGGGTTACCAGACTCGGAATAAATATTCATAAATCCATATTTACATTCATTCCGATGCAGGAAACAAACCCGTGACGATTGACTCCGTGCGCGAAGGGCCGCGCCAAAGTCCGTCCGTAGTTATTCTTTAGTTGTTAGGAGCTGATAAAGAATGAATATCTTACACTATAACTGTACCGCAAGATAGAAGTAAATGTCTTACACTCATTTAAAAAATGTGTCCCACCGCAGAGTATACTAATAAATAATGATACCGCTTTGTTGGGAACATTGTGCTGAAATAATGAAAACTCAACCCCACTTAATATAATAGTGGGAGCAATTTGCGTGAGGAAATAAAATGTGGACGTGGGACGGACATTTTGCCTTGACGAGATAAAAACCGTTTTCTATTTTATTTTTAACGAAGGTACAATGTGTTTACTAGAATTTTACTAGAATTCGCGTTAACAATTCCAATTAAGCTTATAATGCTTGGGCTAGGAAATGGTTCACATCGATAGTCCAATCCAAATTACGAACTTGCGATGTAAAATCGTAAGCATCCTATTCTTAGCCGTATCCGATCATATCCTTAGCCTATCTATCTATCCCGACTTATCTATTGATGCTTAAAAGTAATAAATTATCAATATAAAAAGTTTAAAACTTACTAAGCAAAAGAATAGATCGGCCTTTAATTTTTAATTTAATAAATGAATTCCTATGAAGTTTATTAACTCCTAACAACTAAAGAACAACTATGGACGGACATAAATTAACATTTTCATGAAGTAGTAAATTTACATTGTTTGATTTTTTGTTTCGAACCTGATGTAACAAGCAATATGGAATTCATACAAGCAAAATGAAACTTTCAACAATGTTAAAGGCTCCTGCGTTTGACAGACTGGCGTTTAAAAAGTGATTTAAAATTTCCTATCCAGGAAATACAGAATTAGTTTTAGTGTAATATATAACAGATAAAATGTTAATAACCCCGCTTCGATCGTTGTGTGAACTATACAACAAATTGAATACAGAAATAATAATATATAATGAATGTAACTCCTGTTGATGGTCCATAAATAAATAAATAACATAAAACGTTCCTAGAACAGAAGTTATACAGCGTACACTCAGTTCGACTTATATATGTGTTATAGGATTTGTTAACTTTATTTTTTTCAGCCCATATGTCTTCCACTAATGGGCCCTACCAACTCCTCTAGTAATGGGGAAGCTTCCCATTACTAGAGGAGTTGTCATTAGCCCACCACGCATATTGTAGACGAATTAGCGGCCGTCAAACTTTTTGAGCTCACAGACCAGGAAATTTATAATTTAAACCCCGCAGACCACTAATAGGATTTATTAACTGTTAAATATATATGCATAAAAAAACTTGTGTTCTAAGAACACATAAAATTTACCTAGTTAATAACATGACACTATTGTAAGCAAATTATGCTTTATTAATTAATTGTAATAAAATAAACAAAAACTATAAAAAGAATCAATTAAAAGATGTTTTACGTACATCAAACTTATAGTATTATACACTCGTAGTCGCCAATAACCAATGTGTATGCGAAGAAAGTTTTTATAACATTTCACACATTGTTATAAATTGAATTATATTTCAATGCATCTTAAAACATAACGTGATAAGTTTTTTGCGTACCAGCGAAATTTTCTTTTTATATTATATATATATGTGATATATATATATATATATATATATATATATATATATATGATATATATATATATATATATATATATATATATATATATATATATATATATATATATACATATACATATATATATATATATAGTATATATATATATATATATATATATATATATATATATATATATATATATATATATATATATATATATATATATATATATATATATATATATATATATATATATATATATATATATATATATATATATATATATATATATATATATATATATATATTATCTTTCTGTGCATACCTGTACTATGTCAATATAAACTTTACGCCAAATCTCACAGCTCCGTGAGCGAAATGCTTAAAAAGGGTTACGAAGTGTTTTCTTTACATATTAATATATTGTATGGATTTAAGGAAGCGGAACCCGATAGCGAGTGCTCCAGAACCGCTTCACCTTGCGAAAGATGAGGAGAGTTGTGCTGAAATGGCTGCGTAGTTTCGCTAGTCGGCGAGGCACTCTCAGTAGAAAATAAATTTTATACCAATTGTTAATGAATGAACTGGGTCAGACATGTATATGTCGCAGAGGAAATGAGAGATGGAGTAAGTCTGTTCTAGAATGGGCCTCCATTCTAGAACTCTGCATTAGGCAAAGACATGCTGAAGAAGAAGAAAAAATTGAATTTATTATTGATTACAAAGGACGTAATAAAATATTAGTGGACTATTGCTGGTTTGTGAAAATGGAAGAAAACAATTGTGGATTATTAATGGAGTCAGGCGTTACTTTGCGGAAATCCATCACTATATGGACAGTCAAAAGTTTTACTTAGCTAAGATCCGCGACAAGCAAAACAATAACAGAAAATTAATAATGTGTGTTTTTCCGTTGGGTTTAGTGGATTATTTGGAACTTTAAACCAAAAACTTACCGAAAATCGGCCATCAACTCTCCACCCACCAACCACTATACACAACGCCAAACACACACCATCACTTTTCCATCTTGTACACGACACGTGTTTCGCCCCAACACGAGGCATCTTCAGGTATAGTAGACTCTACGGAAGACAACCGAAAAGTGACCCGCCATTACAACGGGCGCCTTATATAAACAAACCCCCACCCACATTTATTATATAGTTTTCTTACATTGTGGGTGGGGGTTTGTTTATATAAGGCGCCCGTTGTAATGGCGGGTTACTATTCGGTTGTCTTCCGTAGAGTCTACTATACCTGAAGATGCCTCGTGTTGGGGCGAAACACGTGTCGTGTACAAGATGGAAAAGTGATGGTGTGTGTTTGGCGTTGTGTATAGTGGTTGGTGGGTGGAGAGTTGATGGCCGATTTTCGGTAAGTTTTTGGTTTAAAGTTCCAAATAATCCACTAAACCCAACGGAAAAACACACATTATTAATTTTCTGTTATTGTTTTGCTTGTCGCGGATCTTAGCTAAGTAAAACTTTTGACTGTCCATATAATTGTGGATTAAAGAACCTACAAGTGGAAATGTAATCTACTTTTGAATTGAAATTACAGCACATTAAACATTTGCAAATATACGAGTTTTCTCTGACTACCACTACTTCCTAATATACTTGAATTATTTCGCCGGGGAACCTCTCTGTACGAGGGATTTCCTGCGAAATAATTCAACTAAAGTAATAACTTGCGAACCAAGTCTACGAAATGGAATACTTGAGTAAGCCGTTCACATATTTCGATTTGCAACTAACTTTTATATTCAATGGTACTTATGGTACTTAATTATAGTACTATTTCCGAGCTTTAAACGTAAAGAAAAATCGATTTTAAGGATACACCTATTATTTTTGATGAAATATTAAAATATTTTGATTTCTGAAATATTACTTTTACAGGCTCAAGACTGGCTTCATCGGCTGTATTTAAAAAATTAAAAATATAATGACTCAAATAGTTCAGTATAGACATTAATTATTTCGAAAAATAGGGTAGTGAGTTCGATCGGCGTACAGATCTTTGAAAACCGTATAGAAATTTATTCTGAATCTGGGTGTCTGTGTATGTGAATTTATTGTTTAGCTCAGACGCTCAGTAAGCATTTTCGGGAGTTAATGGTTGCGGGTACGTTGCCCGCGTCGAGATAAATATATGTATGGCATACAGGTACTTATTCCTTTTCTGGGCATCGCAATTTATCTTCTACAAGTGTGGTAGGTTAATGATCATTCTTTCAGAAATGGGTCGTCTCTGTACTCAGCAGTCGGACGTATATGGGTTGGGTTAAAAAATTCTTAGATAAGTAGAAGTGATAGTATAAAATAAAATTCGGACAGCCTATCAACCACTTCTCTTAGCAAAATAATGTAAAAGACGTGGGGAGTGCTCTGTAGATTTGTTTGGAATAATTCCCGCTGCCAAATTCCACAACTGTACAACTCGCCGTAAAGAAAAGTTCCATCCCGACCATCTGGATGAGTGGCGATCTACCACGGTGCGCTTTTCTCGAAACGTCTTTCCACGCACCACCACTCTGTGGAACCAGGCAGTCGGCAGTCTTTCCAAACCAATGCGACATTGGCACCTTAAAAAAACAAACCTATACATACCTTAAAGGCCGGCAACGTTTCCGTGCTTCCTGTGATGGCACGGTTGTCTATGGGCGGCGTTGATTGCTTTCCATCAGGCAGCACGTTTGCTCATTTGCCCTCCTATCCCATAAAAAAAGTCGTTCTTGAGAAAAAAAAAGAGGGTTCTTGCCCAGTAATGCAACATGTATGAGCTGTCAAAGTAGATAATTTCTCCATGTTATTACAGACAACTAGTAAAAAAAATTTAGGTTGCGAATGTGGGTGGAAGAATGGGGAAGAATGGGGACCAAGGAGAACATATTTTGATCTAATTGCTGAAGTTCTCAAGAAAAGCCAGGTCAAAAGTTTAAAAGATTAATGGCCGGCAAAGCATCTGCAACACCTCCGGCATTGCGGATGTCTATGGGTAGCGGTGATCGCTTACTACCAGGTGGCCCGCATGCTCGTTTGCCTGCTCTGGTATAAAGAAAACACCCTTAACCAACAAGCGGGTATGAAGAGTGTTAAATGGGGATGAAGCAGAGAAAGAGTACCGTAGCAGATGGAGGTCTAATGTCTCTGCCTACCCCTACGGAAAAAGGGCGTCATCAGCAGTCATATTATAGTTAGAAGAACCTAATGTTTTTTGTATGTTTAATAACGACACGTGTTTCGCCCCAACACGAGGCATCTTCAGGAATACAACCGAAAAGTGTCTTCCGTAGAGTCTACTATACCTGAAGATGCCTCGGGTTGGGGCGAAACACGTGTCGTTTACAAGATGGAAAAGTGGTAGTGTGTGTTTGGTGTTGTGTATGGTGGTTGGTGGGTGGAGAATTGATAGCCGATTTTCGGTAAGTTTTTGGTTTAAATTCCAAATAAATCCACTTCATCCAGCAGAAAAACACACATTATTAATTCTCTTCTTAGCTAAGGAAAACTTTTGACTGTCCACATAGTGAGGGATTTCCGCAAAGTAACGCCTGACTCCATTAATAAGCACTGATATATTTTTGATTACTTGTTTATATTTTTGTAACCACGATTAGGTTTATATTATAAAAATTTTTGTAATACATAAAGATTCAGTAGAAAATTTTATATTAAATGGTTAAATTCTTCCGTTACTTAATCACACCCTATTTGTGTAAAAGAGAATATTGACTTAAGCTTCCGCGAGATAATTGAGTAGTGCACCTTCGGTTTCCATTAAAGGATCAAGATACGTGCTCGCTAATCGTTTTAACTTAAGTACGCGTCTCGTGCGTCCCTATTACATTAACTCGCTTTCCTTTTTCGTTGAGATGTACACACATGAGTGGATAATGTTAAGTATGTTAAATTAACGAAAAGTGCTTCTGCGATTAAAAAAATCTAGGAACAAAATGAATTTTGGAACTCCAAATGACCATGCGTGAAACCAATCAACGCCACCCATATCTACAACATTTTAGAGCTTTATAGAAGCGTTTTCAACAGTTGAGAAATTTACTTGTTTTGTATATACAAATACAATGCATATATACGTCACTTTCTACTTACAGTAAATACGTTTTCTGTCGTCGATATTTATTTCATTTCCATAGTACTGTTACGAGCTGGGGTTCGGGGATCGGAAAAATGAAATAGGCCACGTCACTGACTGATCGTTAGGCACTATTTTCCACCACTAGTTTCACATCACTTTACTCTACTTCCATCTCTTCTCTTTATGTATTTTCTTCCAATCTTCTTAAATATTAAACTTTTACACTCCTCTTCGACGTACCGTCGCACCTTTATATCGGTAAATCGATCGAAAGTTCTTGCATTCCCAAAATTCGAAAATGTTCCAGGAATATGTAGTCCTTTCTAGACATCGTTCTGTCTCTTCTCCGCGAGCAGGTATTTTCTATTAACTGTTCTTGTCACGCATTGACGGACGTGTTGTCAATTTATTTTTAAAAGTTGTAATGCCTTGCTTGACCAGGATTTTGAGTTTTCAAAATGAGGTTTTAATTGTTTCATAAAAAAATGATTTTTCATATATGTAACAGTACTTACTATACGTTTATTTTAATTAATACTCAATTATAGGTATATATATATATATATTACGTACTACAGTTCAAACGAACAAATTCATCAGAGTGCACATTGCGTGTGTGTTGCGTTTCAGAAATATTTCTGAAGGTAGCTTGTTCCACAGGATAGTGGTGCCTGGAAAACAGTTTCGAGATAAACGAACTGAACTGTATTCGCAAATCATCTAGATTGTAAGGTTGAAACTTTTCGGCGTGTCGAGCAAGTAGTGGAATCTGATATTGAATATGATAAAGAAGTGCTTTTATTTCAAACCTTTTATGAAAAAGGGCTGCAAACACAAATTTTTGGGGTGTTTTTTTTTTTAACCACTTTTCACGTAGACCGTATTAATTTGGTTTTGTTTCCATAAATGGCACGGTGTATAAATCAATGGATTGTTTGGAGCACATTTGTTTGTGAATCACTTTTTTCATTTTTTCATTATTTTGCGTGTTATGAGTGATGATATAATGCTTCTCATTTTTAACATACACAAACAACCGAAATAGGAAAAATATACTGCTAACTTTAGATTGTTTGTGAAATAATAAAATTTTAATTTATAATATGGTTAATATTTTTTTATATTTTAATGATGCTTATGTAGTAATGACCTCGCCTAAATAGTATGACAATTTTTTTTATTTATAATATATATGTATACAATCTTAAAAGAAGTAAAGAATATATAAGAAAAAGAATAGGACAAAGGCGACTCTTATTTCACAAAGAAATATCTTCAGCAGAATTGTTACCGAAGGGTAAACTTAGCAAAAGAAAATTATGTATTGTATGTATATTCCTTAAAAGAAGATTCCTTCCTCTATAAATAAACATACATATACCTTTGGCCTACTTCTCAGAATTCGTCACAAAAAATAACCTGTTTTCTCAATTCTCATTTTTGACGCCATCTAAAGAAAAATCTTAAAGCGTAGGCATCCGATGGAATACTTGGTATTTACTTCAAGAATACCCCTTTCATAGTTAAAATAAAAAAGGTTTTATAAAATTTCTGAAACTGTGTACGAAAATCAGTTTTTTGAGGTTCCTGTAAAATTTACTAATATGGTTTTACGAATTCTGGTAATAAGGCTGACGATATACATATATATCTGAATAATCAAACGGATTTTTTTAGTATTAATATAGCATCATCATTCCAACCAATTTGCGGATTGATTTAGAGGGCAGCCAAAGTCGATTAGTGGACTGTAACAACTATAATGTTTTATATAGCAATAGAAGAAACTAGACCATGTTATCCGGCCAATATACTATTAAGATTCGGATAACATGGTCTCCAACGAAGAGCTTTGGAGAATCAGCAAAGATCATCCAATAGATGTCGAGATACGTCGACAAAAACAGAATGATGGGTTTGGAGATACGACTGGCGTGGCACCGGAGAATATCTCCGGTGCCACGCCAGTCGTATCCCCAAACAAGCCCTCGAATAGAATCCGTAGGGGAAAAGAAGACATGGGCGCCCAAATAAACTTGAAGGCGTACTGTGACGACCGAAACGCGGAAGATGGGCATATCCTGGAGCGAAGTGAAGCGCATGGCCTCTGACAGAGCGAGGTGGATAAACGTCGTGTCTGCGCTATGCCCCACCAGGGGGACTTAGGACTCAGAGCGAGAAAGGAGAAACTACTGTAGAATCAAAACTACGTAATTTAATCAGAAAACAAACGAATTTGTGTATTCCTTATGTTAATGTAATGTAATCTATCTAAAGTGATCTACCATTTGTATTGATCGGAACTTAAGAGCCTTATTTGGATTTGAAGAATAATTTATCGGCTTCAATTTCCCGTGGACGGAGGAAAGGTTACGCAATAAATCGGACACAGCTGCCCTTACACTCTAGTAGCCTTGGAATTACCTAACAAAAGCGAGTTCCAATTATTTGCTTTATAAAAAGCCAAAAACTTCATCAATAAAATACAATACCCGTACAAATTATATTCATTTCATAACAAATAAAATATTACAACGAAATGACTAAAAAATGGACAAGTATAACTTATTTTTTGCGAACGATTTTATTTTTACAATAAATAAAATATGACATGGAAAGGAGTAAAAAACATACAATTTTTTTGCAAATATATATTTTTATGGGAGAAAGCAATCGACGCGCTGCCCATAGATATTTTCAATACCATAGGCTTCACAAATGTGTTTTCGGCCTCTAAATATATTTCTAGCATGGAATCATTATATTTCTACAGAAAAAATATATTACGGGTAAATAAATGAATATACATAATTAATATTAAATATATGTAGAATAGGGACTGCAAACTTAATCTATGACAACATGGTCTACCTATCTCATCCGGGATACCATATTCTCATACACTTACAGTAAACCGAATTCTGATTGATTATTAAATAGGTAAATTCTGATGAGGCAGATAAATACTGAATATGTAAATAGATTGATTAGATATATAGATTGATTAGATATAAAGACAAATCTTTCTTCTTTTAATTAGTCTCTTTGCGGTCGGTGAGGGATAGAACCTTAGGCCCATAACTCTCATTTCACCTTATGTTACTGTTTTTATGGAATAGGGAGGCAAACTAGACTTGCTAGTTTGCATCACCTCATGAAAAGCAATCAACGCCGCCTGTAGACACTCGCGATACCATAGGTATAAAAAAGAGTTGCCGGCCTTTAAGGTACTTATGTGTAGGCTTGTTTTTTGAAGGTTACAATTTCGTATCAGTTCCGAAGTATCACTGAAACCTCTTCCAACTTCCACTCCCATTATACTTAATTGTTCTTTAAAATAAAGAACACATTGACAGTGCATTTTGCATCGCAGATGTCCAAGAGCATCAGTGGTTTACCTACTTGGTTACTTGCTTAGATCTTTCTAAAAAACCTAATATTTGAACAACTTATATATAATTATTTTTGAATACGCAACCAAATTGAATATTCATGGCAATATAAAATCCAATGGTGCGAAAGCTTTTTAAATCTCTGAATTTGTATTATATTTGCGAAAAGAATACTATTTGAAAAATCCTCTCTTTTTATACTGATATTGTTTTAATCGAAACTGAGCTTAGCATATTTTATGCGTACTCACGCGCTATTACACAGTTACATGCTAATAATAGGCACAACGAGCTTTATTCGTTGTATTGATTCACTCGCGAAAATGAATAAAATATTTTTCTTATACAATATAATCAAAAAATTATGTATATATGTATATAAAACAAAATAAAAAATTAGATATTAATGGGTATTCAAGAAAAGAGGATATTTATATTAAATAAAAATTTACACAATTTATAAAACTATTAGTAAATGAACACACAAACTTAATGAACTGGAATTATTGTACTTTCTGTTTAGTGTTGCAATAAACCTTTAACTATTTATTGAACTGAACCTTTAAATTTAGTTTAAAGAGAATATGGACCGTTAAATGGAATTTATGGAGCCATTTTGCTTTAAGATTGCATCCCAAAATAAAACAGAAATGTATTAAATAAATTCACAAACAAACTTAATAGAATCCATTTAAACAGAGATTCACGTGGGAGAAAAAAGACATTAGGCCGATTTCATTAGCTACTACTCGCATTGTTTAATTACTTAACACTTATTTATATTTACTCCTCTTTCTTTTTCTGTAAATGACAGGCTATATATTTTTTTCCCATTACATGAGAATTTATAAAGAAATCTGCACTTTATATTAATATTTATAGATAGCTTTTAATCGAAGGTCAGCAGACTTCTCATACCTCTATAGCTATTCTCTGATGCAACTTTCCTCTAAATATGTGGACAGTCAAAAGTTTTACTTAGCTAGCTAACTCAGATAAGATCCGCGACAAGTTTGTCGCGTATGTTAGCTGAGTAAAACTTTTGACTGTCCACATGGTGATCGATTTCCGCAAAGTAACGCCTGACTCCATTAATAATTTCTCTAAATGTTTTTTTTACATCGTCATCGTAAGTCAGATCGTTTCGATAACTATAATAAAGAATATTTAAAGTAAGATGCATGCGACGTCTAACGTTTGTAGATTCTGTTTTTCTTTATATTACAGTGAAACTCATATGATTGCAGAACGGCCAAAAGAAAAATAATTCAAAAGTTGGCAACGCTGTTAGACATCTGCAACACCATAGTCGTTGCAGATGTCTAATAGTGGTGTTTATTGATTGCCATCAATATAATGCCGGCTCCCCTGCCGATGCGGGTCATGATCCTCACAAAAGAGGGAACAAATATGAACATAATATTGTTGCATAACACATAAAAACAATTAATTTTTATGAAACAATTTTAAAACCTCATTTTGAAATCTCATGATACTGGTCGATCAATCCATTACAACTTTTAAAAATAAATGGACAAGACGTCTGTCAAAGATCCGAAGATAATAATAGAAGAGAAGAAATGAAAGTAAAGTAAATAAAAGTGACACTCAAAGTGAAGAGAAGTGAAACTAATGGTCGATTTCATTTTTCCCATTTACAGTCACAATTCGTAACAATATATTATAGATAAAAAATTAAGAAATAATTTCTTATTATAGCCAAACTACGAAGAAATATAGATATATTGTTTCGTAGTTCTTTTAATTGCATAGGAAATATGTATATTTGCTATAAAATTAAAAAAGGCGTCAGAAAATAGCGTTTATCATTCGAACGTGTGTGTGCATAAACAAACCACTTAACAAAACAAAAAAGTAAGATTTTGGGAGAAGCGCGACTCATAATAAAATATTTCCCGCACTTTTATGGTTATGGCTATCATAAGTAATAATTTTCTTGACAATAAAATGTGACATCCACTATGAATGTAAAAAGAAAAACAATACACAAAATTTATAACATTCATATTTTGAAATTACGACAATTATGTTTTTTTTAGTCTATTCTGCCACTGGAGTGGCAATAAGCTAGTCACATTTGTCGCAGAACCGACAACCGTTGAAGCAGACGGATACTGGAGTTCAGACCGTGTGGTATACGTAATGACGCCCTCTGGGTAGATGAAGCGACCGTCTGCTATGCTGCCAGAAGAGTAAGATTGACGAAAAATTATTGTAAATGTTCAAATAACAAAAGTGCATAAGTAATAAATAAAATTAATATTATCACCAACTTATATCGCCCCCGACACATAATTTTATGATTTTCTCATACGTACACGGTGTAGTAGATGGCGCGAAAATTAGTGCGATTCAAAAATTTTACGAAAATTAAATGACTACAAATTTAATCAGTCAATTATTAAATTCATTCATATACATATTAAAATGACAAAATATGAAAATCGACACTGTGTCGCTCTGTGTCGTTGTTGGAAAGCTCCCATAATATTATAAACTTTGATTTCTTACAGAAAATTTTTTTTGGATATTTGAATATTATCGTACGTTTGCGTATGATAATGAATCAGTATCGTACACTTTACGTTGGTATGAAATTATCGTACGGTGGCCAGAACTTTATAGATTGGAGTCCTATGTCTAGCGGTGGACTATTGTTAGCTATTAAAGTTTTTGATCATGATAATGTCACAATTGTGTTTTGTTTGAAAACAAACTTCCTTTTAAACGGAAAAGCTACTATTAATATGAAATTAGTCTTAGAATAAATTACAATTTTAAACGGTTTACATTTTTATTTTTTTATACATTAAACCGTCAGGCATATCATTTCTACTTAGTTTACGAAATGCATTAAGTAGGCATTTCGTAAACTAAGTAGAAATGTTTGTGTTTTAAATAGTACTTTAATGATAAATTTTAAATTCAGTATTTTTTTTAATTATTTACCGCAAAAAGTGGCAAAATTTTATTTATTGCGTGTAACAAAAATTGGTAATGAAAAAAAAATCGATTACTATTATATTAAATATAAGGCCAATGGGATGCTTAAATCAATCATAATTATAACTAAAAGGAGAATAATGTAAAGTAATTTGAAAATATTTTTCGAAATATCTCCCAAATGCCAAATATTATTTTCAGTTATAAAATTAAAATAAGTAATGAGCAGCAAAATTAGTTTAATGGATCAAAACACCGGAGTTAATGTTTTAATTTGTCTCAAAATTTAACAAATAAATCTCACATTACCCTAAAAGTTAATCACCACCATAAAAGAAATCTCAAAAGTATAATCTCACGTAAATTGCAATAATTTTCAAAATATGTAATTAGTCCCGTTAACTCTTAGAATGATAGTCTATTTAACATTAGTTATTTCTCATATGTTATCCAATCATGAAAAATTGATTCTATTGAGTAATTTGTTAAAAAAATTTAGTATTTGCTCAACTTTTTATAGAGTTTACCTTAACGATAGAAATGATTGTTGTTCATTTTTAATCTATGGAATATAAGATATTGGTATTCTTCTGAGTGAAATGGTTTAATCTTCTTTGCAAAGTTTCCGTGTTCATCCCAATGAAAATTTATTGAAACTTCGCTTGTTATTACAATTCCTTTATTTGTAACAGAAAGAGATACTTAATCTGTTAAAATATTTCTTTATACTGTAACAAAAGCCGTTATTCTTATTTGAATTACTAGAAAAATATCTGTAGAAACTTAATAATCACCTTCAGCGGTATTTCCTTACTAATGTGAAATAGGAAACTGCAAAACACCTCATATCTTAAAGGCT
>JASFAT010000766.1:0-39314 GCA_031353405.1 Baronia brevicornis | reverse complement strand
ATATATATATATATATATATATATATATATATATATATATATATATATATATATATATATATATATATATATATATATATATATATATATATATATATATATATACACTCGTACATTAAGATATATTCGAACAGTGGTTCCCAAACTTTTTAACATTTGTATTATTTATTCGGTGCATTAGTGCCTCTGAGGATCTCAAAGCAGTGGTCCCCAAAACGATTGATATCCGCCGATCGCGCAGAAAGTGGATTGTTTATATATTATTCTTTCTTTCTTATGTTACACACCTTTTTCACCAAGTCTTCAACGCCACAGCCCATAAGTTCACGTTTATCTCTCGTCCATGGAAAGTAGCACAATCCCGAGAGAAATATTCAATATTAATAAAAAAAGTAATGTGGGTTGTGTGGCCCGGCGCCATTTGAGCAAAGAACAACCCGGCACCGGTTCATGGCCCGGGGTTTAAGTACCACTGTGTTAGACCACAGCGCTGATTTTTAGTGAAACCCTGCCATTCACGTCCGAGCGTTTCTTACTCACAGTCGTAGTAGCCATAATAATAAAAAAACATTAAAGAATCGTTTGTTTAATCATTATTATGTCAGGCTGTACTGAAAATGAAAAAAAATTATAATTTTTTTGCCCAAAAACATTCGGGGTCATGCGAAACAATTCACCAAAATTTCGTCACGTCACGTTTCGCATAGAGGAAAAACATACAAAGAAGTGATTCATTTTTATTAAGATATATAGATAAAACTGTTAGAGCTGAGTTTACTAATGTTTGTGTCACAAACATACCACGGAAATATTTCAAACCCGTTGGTAATTACAAGACGATAGCTAGAAATAGCTCTCATCAAAGTATCATTAATTACAAGTCGCTGATGCGATCTTTGCCTGCGTGTGTTCATTTAAATTGGACGGACGTAATGATTTCATATTTTATTTATTATACCCGTAGGTGTGTGTGTGTATATAGAACGTTATCGCTAGTATTTGGAATTGTATGACAATCACACTATATTCGGTATGTTCCTTACTGTTTTTAACCTGTTAACCGGGGAATTCCCTTTTTAATTACGCAGCATATAACGGCCGCTCTTTCACTACGACATGTCAGTACGTCATGCCCGGAGGATATAATTTCATATTAATATTTCTTATGCTTAAAATACAGGTTTATACAAAAATATACAGTTAAACCTCTACATAAGGCTATTAAAAATATTATTATTAAGTATTTTAGGGATATTTTTTTAAATAAGGCCATTTGTATTTAAACCCCAAAACGTTTTTTTTTTTAATTTGATAAATTCCTCATCTAAAAACTTCTTAAGACTTCTCCGCCCATTCCAGGGCGAAATATATATATCAAGGACGTATTCATATCTTCTACCCGTACCCGATATTGTTTACGTTTGAGGTATTTATTCGTCCCGCTCAGTTAACAGTACCAGCATTGGTAGCTTAGTTTAATAGGTTAACAAGAATTCTGGTGATACCTAGATACCTAGATATAATAATACTAATAAATACAGTTTTACATACGTCCCACTGCTGGGCACAGGTCTCCCTTTTTCTAGGAGAATAATTAATACCAATTAACCATGCTTATTCACAGTGGATTGGCGGGACATCCAGAATCAGGATTACCTGTGAATCGTAAATGTATTTACTCCGATACGGAAATTGAACTCGTGACGTAGCTTTGCCAGTGAGTTAATTAGTTAGATCGAAATATTAATGGTTTGTGATAAATTTATTCAGACATTTTGCGAATGTTGCAAAGCTATCTAGTGTGCGATAGCTCGTATGGAATTATTTGTATGAACTAAATATCTATAATACTATATTGTATATATTTAGATCACACAAATAATACACAACTAGCGAGTCCGGCAGATGTTGTCTTGGACTAAAAATAGAACCCGATTATAGCGCCGTCTACCGGGTCTGATTGTGAATCTAAACCATCCAGGAATCAATCGCACAAGTTTTATCAAATTCTGTGCAGCGGTTTAGAAATTGTGCAGTGAGAAACGTGCAGACGAATTATATATCTTGTATATAAAGATTAAGTACAAAGAAATAGATGCAATTGATAGTTTTCGCGTGAAGATCTTCATGAAATATTTATAAAAGAGCCTCGCTTAACACAAAAATCCCATTTATTACATAAAACAATGATTTTTCACAGAGTCACGCCAACTCTTAACATTGATAATTACGCTATCGCTTTTTCTCGTAAAAATCTTTTGAAACAAGATAATGCAAGTATCGCATCGCACGCAATGAAGAAACATTAAATTAACAAAGTAACAGTCGGAATGGTCGTAGTGGCGTTGGTCTTGAGAAGTGAACATTTTCTAGGAAACGTGTGTGTATGCGGTAAGTATTGAAGCTCGCGTGATAGCTGTCAGTAAAAGTAAACTATGTAGTTTTACAGTCAGCCGCATGCATGTGCCTCGCGTTCGCCAAGTTGCGGATAAATAAGATGACCAAATATTCAGCTATTAATCGGGATAATCGTTGCCTACACATAAATGACTGAATTGATGAAAACTGAAAAATAAATTTAGTGGAAAGACAACTGTTGGTCTATAGAAATATCTTTATTCAACCTTTTTGAAAGTATATACGTACCGTTACGATATATGGTTATGTTATGGATAATGGTTATTGGTTTATGTACGGTTCGCTTGCCTGTATAACGTACAGATATCTGTTTAGAGTCTGGGTTTTTGGTCAATAAGGCACCTTGGACAAGCGTGGTGGGCACCCGCGGTCAAATGTATACATACAGGCTGTTAAAATGAAATAGGTACGTTATAAGTTTGTGTTAAAAGCTATCACGAGGAATTCGTTATAAGTAATGGGTCTGGCCATTTTCAAACAATACCTTCTACATTTTAATAATTTTAAAAGTAACCATAAAAATACATAAATATGTTCAATTCTTTTTCAATTATCGTATTTTGGTACAGTCTCACTTTATACTGAACACATGGTCGCTTCAATAATACCTTGATGGCTGCCGTTCGTTTGTTTAGCAACATCCGCGGCAGACTCACGGTTGGCTGTCGTGTCACATACGCCGTTTTGAGTACGAGACGCTCGGGACAGATCAAGCGGAACTGGTCGGCGCAATGTCAAGCGGGTTCGAGGCCGCCGCTTGTTTACGCTTTGACGTCGGTAATTACGCTTACGTTTCGTGGTATTGCAAGGGCTGGGGGGAGGGAGGGGGGGATGAGACCTTGCCAAATGATTTACTCGCTTACCGTTCAGAGCTCTCGACATTAGAATAATAAGTGTTCTGCTTAGTTGTCATGTTAATGGTTCGTCAAATCTCATTTGTACATGTTTTCAGACTTGTGGGTATATACATATATATATTAAATCATGACAGGTTTAGAGAGTTTCCGAACCGATACGACATTGAAAATTTCACAAAACAGGCCTACACATATCGTAAAGTCGGGCAACGCATCTGTGGTACTCCTGGTGTTGCGGATGTCTATGGGCGGCGTTAATTGCTTTCCCATAAAAAAAGTATACGCCCTAAGTGACATTGAACTTTTATTCTTTTTTCGTTTGATAAATTAATATAGATATAGAAATATGCGGACATCATTTTTTCTTTAATCCAGTAAAATGATCGACATCTCCCGAGCGTCATTGTCTGTCAATGACGCTCGGGAGATGTCGATCATTTTATTTGGAATTGTAGACTTTGACGAGACATCATGAACTATCTCGAAATGGACTCCGGACAGTATATTTCTAAATTATTGAGTTATTTCACTTTATTTGTAAAGCAGAGCAGGCATACGGGCATGCAGATCATCTGATGGTAAGTGATCATTGCCGCCAATATGCACACATTCACATTATGTTTTTATATAATATGTATATATGTATAATATTTTTCGTACGCATTATCATATTTTATTTGTATGTCAAGGGTTTAACGAGTTCTTTTTTTTGTGTTTTTTCATTAGCAGCCATAATTAATAATTAAACAAGATGACAATAATTATATCTTACTGTAGTGTCACATTATGTAGTTGTTGGCATGTTACCTGGCTAATCAATGCACGCACTCTCGACCCATGTTTACTATGGCGGTGGCTACACCTGACCTCATCATCTTGCGCTGTCACATGACAATTACATTGCGCCAGAGACAAGCCCATGGGCCAACCCTGATCATCGAGTTCTAAGATTGGGGGGTGGACCAGATACACGACGCCTAAAACCCGCTGGAAACGGCGGCACAAAGACCGGGAGGCGGTCGCCTCCCGAGCATAGGTCCGAGTAGTGGGAGTCAACCCCGAGGCTCGATCCTACACTCCTGACGGGGTGTAGTTCTACCCCGTTCGTTCGTTCGTTCCAACACCACAATGCATGATGCATACACTACACTTACCATAGAAGAGGAAAACGACTTGTAAGATGTCAAATTGGGAGCACTCCACACTTATGACTCCGTATAGCATCTCATGGAGAAGGAAACTAGCGCTACAGGGGAACCTCATGCTTTATTAGCAAAAGCTGAGCTACTTCCATTGCCTAATTTATTGTTCAACCCCCTTAATATAAAATTGAATTATTCATGTAAATTGTGAGGCAACAAAAAGGTATTTCTGTTTATCTAAACCTATAATATAATATCACAAGCAATTGTCTAGCGAAACTGTAATAACGCTGAAATCGAAACAATATCAGAAATAAGGTCGATCAACAATAACTCTTTTATTCATATTAGAATAGCGTTGTTACTCACCATAAACACGTTTGTCAATATCGCTACCGTTATATATATCACTCTTTTTATATTTATTGCTTAACTGAAGTTGTAGACAGTGATTTATTTTAGGACTGCTTAAAAACATTGGCGTATTACGGAACAGATAACAACATTTGCACCTTAAAAAAGAACAACTACCTACAAAATTTGAAAGGCCGTTAACGCTTCTGTATTGCTTATGATATTTTAGATATCTATTGACCTCGTAGATCTTTTTTTTTTATGGGATAGGAAGGCAAACGAGGCGCGTCACCTGATGGAAAGCAATCCACGCCGCCCATAGACATCCGCAACGCCATAGGCAGTGCGAAGGCGTTGCTGACCTTTAAACAATGTGATGTTATGGGAGTGGATAAGGGTAGGGGGGGGGGGTGATGGGCCTCTGGAACTCAGCCGCTCACCGTACGAAGCGTACGGCGCTTCGTACGGTGCCAATCAGGCGCCTGTTTCTGCGGGATTGTGGGACTTCCCCGGGCGAGCCGGCCCATTCATGCTACAGACAAATATAATGCCATTCTTGACAAAGTATTCGTCTGTAACGTGGTTCTACCACTATCAAAATGTATCTGTATTTTTTAACCGATACTAAATTGAAATCTACAAAAAGCAACCCTAAGCTATTCTTAAAGGCCGGCGACACGTTTACTCGTATGCCCTCCTATCCCATAAAAAAAAAACTGCAAAGTCAATAGTGTTTCAGATATCTGAATCCGGCGTAGATTGTTTCCCAAGTTTATCGGTATTTCCTAAGCCGTAACGACATTGGAATCTTCAAAACGCAAGCCTAAACATTTCTCGAGGTCCGGCAAACTCCAACTCCTATTGAGTTTCAAGTATCTATATTGCTTTCCAAATATAGCTGTATTTATTTCCGAACCTATATGTACATTGGAACCTAAAAAAACAAATCTAAACATTTTTTAAAGTACGGCAGGGTTTCTGCATTGTCTATGGTGTTGCGGATGTCTGTTGGCGGCGTTGATTGCTTACCATCAGGCGACATGCTAGCTTGTTTTCCTTTCTACCTCATAAAAAAGCGATTAATTTATATAACACATTTAGTAGTGTCATTTCCCAGATGCTGTGTAAACGTAGTAGCGTAATACACTCGAAGTTATGTTTTCAAAGCGGGTGGCTTATCGCAGCCGGTTGCGCCGGCACGACCTACTTTGTCATGTGGCGTACAGCGACACACACACGAGCACGTGTATGCTACGGGGCCTATCATAAATTACGTTGAACGTTAAGGGAAGGGAAGTAGGGGGTCGTAAAAGTGACATCGAATGACGCGATTGTAATATTGATCGCACCGATTAATCTCCTTGTCTTCTCCATTCTTATTTCGACCGCACCGATTAATGTCCTTCGTGTATTCTCCATTCTATTTCTTTCTTATCACTATCGCACCGATTAATCTCTTTGTCTTCTCTATTCTTTTTTAAACCGCACCGATTAATGTCCTTCGTGTATTCTCCATTCTATTTCTTTCTTATCACTATCGCACCGATTAATCTCTTTGTCTTCTCTATTCTTTTTTAAACCGCACCGATCAATGTCCTTCGTGTAATTTTCATTCTATTTCTTATCTCTATCGCACCGATTAATCTCTTTGTCTTTTCCATTCTTATTTCGACCGCACCGATCAATGTCCTTCGTGTATTCTCCATTCTATTTCTTATCTCTATCGCAACGATTAATCTCTTTGTCTTCTCCATTCTTATTTCGACCGCACCGTCAATGTCCTTCGTGTATTCTCCATTCTATTTCTTATCTCTATCGCAACGATTAATCTCTTTGTCTTCTCCATTCTTATTTCGACCGCACCGTCAATGTCCTTCGTGTATTCTCCATTCTATTTCTTATCTCTATCGCAACGATTAATCTCTTTGTCTTCTATATTCTTTTTTAAACCGCACCGATCAATGTCCTTCGTGTAATCTTCATACTATTTCTTATCTCTATCGCACCGATTAATCTCCTTCTTCTCTTCTCCATTCTACGTGACATTGGCGAAATAATTCGTGCTGTTTTGGCACTATTGCAATCCATTAATTCAAATGATGACACATTCATGAAGAAGATTGGCAAAGTTTTGGTATTTCTAGAATTCTTCTATTATTTTAGGAAAATTATTTCACATCAATAGATTAAAAGTCGATCTAATTGGCTTAGTGCTGAAACTACCGCTTACAGTGTCAGTCACGTGTTCGATTCCCACTTCGGGATAAATCAATATATGTATGGCTTTCAGATATTTATTCCTCCTATCAGTGTTCCGTCCGCTTTGAACAAGCGTGGTGTAATCTTATTATTGTAATTGCCTCTTTAAAATTCACACTCTACAGCTTGTTAACATAATATGTGCATAATTAACTAGAGTTATTATAATTAGCAAAAGATATGAACATTATGCGGTGAAGTGGTGTAAGTGGTACGTTTATATCGTCGATAGCTGGCGGCCATTTACATAAAGTGTGCTATCGGAAGATGGTAATGGAGGACTGCCGTTTAATAGAGTGCTATAATATTTTTTTACTCACGTTTGAATAGTTTCAATTTAATTTTTTTTTGTTTTTAACGAAATTACACTATTTCGTTCAGTATATAACTATTTTTTATTAATGAAGAACTTATTTCTGACATACAGTGGACCCGTAATCCGGACCCTGTCTAATCCGGCGCCCCTTGTAATCCGACACGCCTATCACCGTTTCGACAAATTATGGCAATCACTAATATAATAATGTTTTAACTTTTACACACCAGTTCTATTGTGTTTGTAAGTTCTATATCACTGATGATGTTATTTTTACACCAAACTCCTTTCCCCTTCTTGGGCTTTCTTTTTCTCATCAAATAGTTGCTCTACCATTACTCACATACTTACCCTAATGTATACGAGTATACCCTAGGTGATGCATATTTAAGATCCTCAACAAAATAATAAAGGCACTGTTTAATTAAAACAACGTTGATTGTACCGCGACATAAATACTACTGCCTGATTCATTAATTTCTTAATCTAAGTACTGTGACATACACTACAGTAGGCTACAATACTACAGTAGGCGATGTGCTCTAAATATTGCAAATACTCATAGACAGCGGTGATTATTTACTATCAAGTGACCTCCCTTTGCTCCGTTTGTCTTCCACTTCAATAAAAATAATAATTACAAATATTTCTCAATTCCTAAAATTGGTATACACTCTTATCATCAGAATTACAGCCGCGGATGGGCCTTAGCCTGGTCCAGTAAATTTTTCCAGTCGGATCTTCGTTTACCTTTTTCCCTTCAGCCCCTCACACCGATTGTCCTTAAGTATAATACGACTTAAGGACAATCGGTGTGACACTAACAAACACTCTCCCTAAATATAAATTTAATTAATTAATTTTAGTTTTATATGGAACAAACAGTGATACATTAAAAAATAAGATATTTAGTAGGATATAAAAGTAGGAATTGACTTTAATTTTTTTTATTACTTGTTATGTTATAATCGATTACTAATCGACGTCATAACGATGTTGATTATTAATCGATTATACAATATGACAAGTTAAGATCCGATGCGAGGCGGCGAATTAAGAGCGTGTTCTGGTTGCAATAAAACTGGTTCGGTGGTCACACCTTCACGGGCACCAATATCCTATTTGAATATCAGTTGATTACATCTCATTTAGATGGAACACGTTCGTTTTATTATCATTTGTGTTATTTACTATTGAGTGCACCTTGCCATGTTTAACATATGGTTGCCAAACATGGACATTAACGCAACAATTATTGAAAAAAATAAATATATGTCAAAACACTATAGAGTGCAGTACAATTGGCGTAAAGATACAAGATAACGTAAGATTTAAAGATATAAAAAGTCTAACCATATTTAAAGACGCAATAAAAGTGTGTAAGTTAGTAAAATGTCAACGGACGGGATATATGGTATTGGAAAGAGAAGAGAAATGTACAAAAATAGTCTCAGAGCGGTGTCCAAGAGATGGAAAAAGGAGCAAAGGGCGACAGACAAAGCCCTGGGAAGATGACCTGCGAAGAGTTGCAGGCAAAAGATGGATAAGATTTGCAAGAGATAGAGCGGCATGAAAATTGGAGTAAGCTTTTGTTGAAGGACAAGCTATCGATTGTACAAAATAAATTTAAGTAATTAATCAATGATGATTAATGATAAACAGTAATAAAGGCTTCATTTATTTACTTTCGGGCGCAGTTGCTATTTACGCCAGGTGCCTTAGCGCTACTAAGGATTCGTAGGTAACTCAAGGCAGGAGTCATCAACCTTTTTTGTTGACGAAAACTGTTCAAAGTTTGATAATTGAATATTAATGCAGATGTCTATGGGCGGCTTTGATTGTTTTCCTTCAGATGACACCCTTGCTCGTTTGCTTTTCTATATTTTATTGTTAACACACCTTTTAATCGAGTAAATAATAAGTATAAGTTAATCTCTGCTCCATTAAAAGTCGCACAATCCCGAGAGATATGCTCGAGTGTAAAAAAATACGAAAATAATTTAAATGCACAAGCGTGCAGGATTAGTGTCTATTTCTTCAGAAATGGGGAGGTAACATGCCTAGCAGTAAGACACATGTATATAGACTGATTGTAGTAGAAGAAGCCCTTTTTATGGATAAGCCAATTTTATTTCTCCTTCCTTTATAGGAAATAAAGAAAGGAGAAATAAAATTGGCCTTATTCACATCACGCCCCAAAGGTAGGTTCACTCATCTGCAGTGCCCTTAGTTTTGCGGAAATCCACGGACGGCGCTGGTTACTTAGTATTTGTTCCGTTCGTTTGACTATCTTTTCCATTAAAATAAAGAAAAAACTATCGACGTAATTACTTGTTACCACTTGTATTGTGAAAAAAAATACATATAGATACATAAAGATGCTACTTCCTAATCAAACATATAAATAAAACATTTTTTTTATTCCCATCCCATTGTTAGTTAAAGTATACTCTAACCGAATTCAAACGAAAATAATTTTTCATAACAAAGCATTGAGTACGGCGACACAGATCTTTAGGGGGTTTTTTCATCGATATAGTGATGAAACACTTCCAAGTGAAATTAATTTATTAATGTATCACTGTACATTTTATATTAATTATATACTTTAACCACACTATCAATATTAATATTTTTTGCCAGGAAAGGTGACATGTCCGTCGAACGACGTCAGTCACAAGATTCGAATCTTGTTTTTATACAAAATAACTTATTTCTTTTTATACTAACTTTAAAAAAAACGAATGTAAAAAGGTTTTATTTTATTTAATTAAAAAGTTTTAATACATTTATCAATGTATCACTATACTACCAACGATTTAAATATTGACAACCTTTTACCGTCACACAACTTTAAATATTTTTTTAATATAAAAAATAGTAAGAAATTGTTGCAAAATACTACCCGATGCCAACTGAGGTATTATAGTGCGTTACGCAAACCACGGCCGCGGCTCCAATCCGGCATTTACTGTAAACACTATTGTTTCTCCGCGCCAATATCGTGCATTTTATTTGAACACTGTGTTTGTTTCATACCGACGATTGGACCGTGCTGTGCAGAAAAGTCCCATTCCATATAAATACATGAATAAAAGTTATTACAACTTGTAACAGAAAAGCATTCGTCTAGTGAGCGTAACCCTGTCACATCGTCGGGCTAATTGTGAGAATTCGTAAGTCCATATGAGTACTATGATGGGAAAAATCGCGGGCAAAAGACAAGTTGGTCGAAAAAGAAAGTCTTGGCTACGTAATATCAGGGAGTGGACCGGGATAGCGAGTGCTGCAGAACTGCTGCACCTCGCGAAGGAGGAGGAAAGTTGCGCTGAATTGGCTGCCAACCTTCGCAAGTCGGAGGGGCACTCTTAGAAGAAGAAGATATGAGTAAATTTTACAGGAACAACAAAAGACTGGTGTTCTTTTATAGTTTGAGTAATTTTTATAAAACCACTATTACTTTAGGTATAATAAGAGATATATTTTGATATTTGATATTATACATACATATATACGAAGTATTCTATCGGATACGCTTTAAGATAATCAGTTAATAAGATAGATAGATAAATGGATATATTCTTTATTGTACACCAAAACCAAAGTTATACAATCATTGATTGTAATATTTATATACAAATGGCGGTCTTATCACTAATAGCCATTTCTTCCAGACAACCGTAGGATGGACACAATGTTTTTTATTTTTTTTTTTTGGAGTTACGAATACTGATTATTATGGCAATGATTTCATGTCATATATTTCATTTTAAAAACAATTAAATTCTGATTTTGTAACTACTTGTTGGTTTTAGATGGTTTGGCCTCAAGTTCTTAATTTTGACAATTTTGTAGGTTGGATAATTTTTGCATACGGCCCAATCAATTGTTGTTGAATAGATTCGCGCGGTACATCGGTTTCTTTCGTTATCGACTATAAAAGGCTTTTAAAGTATTTTCATAGCACATTTAATTTTCTATATCAAAATAAAAATACTAACATTTTTTTAATTATAATATACTTCTTATTATATACATTTTAAATTATTTTTTATAAAGTAGAGTAGGCAAACCAATATGCCGGTTACCTTAAGGTGATGTTAGGAAAAGTAAGAAAATTAGCGCCGCCCATAGACATCCAGTTGCATTGCCGAATGCGTGTCAAATGCGCGGCCTTTTGTGAACACATACGCTATCTCTTGCCTGCCCCTAGTGCAAAAAGTGCGACTAAATCGACCTGTGGTAGACGGCAAGCCAGTTACGTGATGGGTATGGAATTTTTGTGGTGCGTAGTTCGATTGGCGTACTTTGTGGCTGGGGAGGAAATTAAACAATTCATCCGAAAATTCTCCATAATAAGTTAATAGTTATCGTGCTAGGGAACTATGGTTAAAAGGCCACACGGAAATCGTTCCTATCGACGACGATAAGTCAAATGAAAGAAACAAACTCACATCTTAAGTGCAATCCTCCTTACACAAGCAGCGATAGTTAAGGCGGTAAGCCTCGGCCTTACGATCTGGACGTCGTGAGTTCGTAACTTCCACTGTACTATTGATGTGAAACATATCCTAACACAAATGCTTGTATTAGGATATCGTTCACATCAATAGTAATAATGCATTAGGTTAGATGAAATGTATGATGTATTATAGTAATATTAAAAAAAACATTGCAAGACATCTTCTTAAAAAATATCTTTCCCCATTTAGCTAATGCTTGTTGTGTTCGCGGATTTCAGTAGAGTAAGTTTGACTGTACACCTAGGTAATGAATTTCCGCTGAAATCTCTCTACGAGAACTCAAGTGCGTGTATCTGAATATAAGGAGTTACACAGACTGGTTTAATATCAATAAAGATGTTAGACAGGGATGTGTAGCTTCACCTTGACTATTCAACCTATTCATGGATAATTGCCTGACAGACCTGAAAGGGAGTCAGTCAGTGTGGCTTAAAAATGAATGGATTAATCATCAAATGCCTTAACATAATGCATGGAGCTTTAGAAAGTAAAGGAATGAAGATGAATGTTAGTAAGACGAGAGAGAAGAGTACCCTCAGTCGCCGAGTAGAAAGTATGCCGAGATCGAAGCAGATGGAGAGCTGTGGTCTCTGCCTGCCCCTACGGAAGGCAGGCATGACGATATGTATGTATATAACTATTGCGGTTTACAGTTCCTATTAATTGAATGTTTATTTTTGTATCTTTTGTTTTAACTTGTCAACATGTTGATTGTATTTGTTTTCACAACGTTAATTTTTTATTGCGCAGCAGACGGCCAAGTTAACGTATGGAGGATTGCGATATATTAACAATGTAATAATTGCTTTATGTCCATACTTTCGCACTCCGTCGCCATTGCAGAATGCATGAAACCGGTTGTTCAAACAATAATGTGATATGCTAATCGATGCGCAGTTTGCACTGTCGTGACTCGACTCGAATGGTTTTTGAGATACGTATTACTTAACGTCCTTGGTTAAAATCTATAATATATTGTATTTAAAGTTCTTATGTTGTTTTGCGATCTGATTGGCTCAATGGTGAAGCTGTCGCTTTTGGAATCACTGATCGCGGGTACGGGATAAATAATATATAATATATCAATGCAACAAAGCGAAAACGCTGTAATTGACATAAATGTCAATAAAAAATTATTGCATATAAGGATCTGAACTAAATACTGCGTCAAATGGTTGAGTGTCCGGAACTCAACCGCTCATCGTACGAAGCGCGGTAGCTAAGCTACCACTTAGACGCCGGTTTTCTGCGGGAGTGTGGCAATTCCTCGGGCGAGCCGGCCCATTCTTGCTACAGACATAAATCTTACCGCTTAGCTTAGCAAAGGCCTCATTGCTGAATATATACTGTACCCAAGGCGCGCCACTAAGCCCGATCTTTTGGTACACGTGTTTAGTCTCTGCCAGCATCTTAGCACAGATTTACGCTCCGTCTAACGGGAGGGCGTCTCACACTACGTTTGCCGAGACGCGAACTCTTCTCTCTCTCTCTTCTCCAACGGTTGTCAGTTCTCCGACAAACGTGTCAAGCCCATTGTCACTTTAGTCATAATAATAATTATACATTAATTCAATAGTGATTATAACTTATGGGCCCCTTACTCAGGCGTTCTTACGGGGAATGTAAAAAAGGCCAGTAAATAAGATAATTACCCTAAAAACTTATACTTCTATTGAATCCATTGCTGATGTACATACGTATCAAAATAATCTTATGAATAACAAACGAAATTCTGGTAGAAAACTTCAAAGTTATGACTTAATAACAACCTGACAGCGACACATTGACTGAATAAAAAATGACTAGAAATCACATGTAATTTTATCCTTTGAACACTACGTTACTGGATTCGCCTTGTAATTTAAAAAATAAACTCGACATACACGCTCTCACTCAATATAATCGGATTGTCTGACCTTATAGAATTTTTACAGCGTTCGCTGATAAATCGCGTCAGTTAAATTCTAATAATATATTATATTACTATAGATAGGTACTTACGAATTGTCATCTGAATTTATTTTTTGTGGTTAAATTAGAGCTGTAGTTGTATTAAAAAATGTTTAGAATTTTTTGGACAATTTTCATCAATTTCCTCAATTGTGTTCAATCTGTTTAGAAACGATTGTCTTTTTTATTGCCCATATATATATATATATATATATATATATATATATATATATATATATATATATATATATATATATATATATATATATATATATATATATATATATATATATATATATATATATATGTATATATATGTATATATATGTATATATATATACATATATATACATATGTATATATATATATATATATATATATATATATATACACTGCTGGGCAAGGGCGTCCCCACTTCTGGAAGAACGAACATTAACCCGTGACTCTTGCCCAAGGCGGATTAGCGGGGTATATAGACTCGAAATAAATATATGTAGACATGAAACCTCGACCATTTACTCCGTAAGCGGCAATCCCAAAGCTGAGCCAATTATAAAAGCCAGTCGTTGATTGTATTTGTAAATCTTGTTTACTTTTTGTAGTATTAATTTACATTTGGACACTAGTGTTTCATTGGTAAAAGCCAAAGAAACGAAACCACATCTTAACACACCATCCCTTTTGGCTGTAAATCTGATCTGTACACGGTGTTAACTGCTAAGATCGCAGATAGTGTTTATTATTCCAACAGATGCTGCTGCCGGTCTACTGGTCTGGTGGTTTACCTACATAGTCAGTTCTTACGACACTCACAGGATGTCTTTATCTATGCTGGGAACGTCTCGATTCCTATGTTAAGCAAGGCTCATATCTGTCAGTCGGCTATCAAAATTATGCAATTTTTTTATAGGATAGAAGGACGAAAAAGCAAGTGTAGCATCGCCTGTTAGAAATCAATCAACACCGCCCATAGATATACATGCAATTCCATAAGCAATGTATTCGCATATTTGGGTTACGGGCATAGAAACGTATCTCTCTGACACATCTCTGTCATAATAATATTATAATATAAAACCTCATAAATAACGACTGGGTATCTCACGTCATTAATCACTGGTTAAAACGATAGGAGCCAGCGCACGTCCGACTGGGAGCGAGCAGAATGGGGGCACAACACAAACACAATATAGTATTGTGGTAGTAACAGAAGCGGCGTCTAGACTTTCGCCCGACGCTCTCCCCCCTCAATCTCCCGCCCCCTCCACACTCGTATTCAAACATCTAACGAAAGTATGCCTCCATAATTGTATTCTTTGAGCAATTCTAACCTTGTCTTCTCACTTATATCGCGATGAAATAATATTTTTCATAATAAGTATGATAAAGTGAACTAACTGTATATTCACACGTATCTTGAATGTTAAAGGAATGTTATTAGGATTAAATAAATAAATAAGTATAGGGTTTGGTACCTACGGAGTCCATGGTCAATAAATGTATGGCATACAAATATTTATTCCAAATCTGGTTTACTCCGCGAATCCGCATTGGACAAGCGACAATTGTCCATTCCTCCAAAAATGGGGAGGGCTGTGCACGGCAGTGAGACATATGATTTGTGAAAAAATTGTAATAAATAAAATAAAATGCGTCACCTTGATAGTCCCGTACTGGGATTTCCTGTATTGTAAATAGCATTACAAATAGACAAGCGGCAAGGGCATACACCAAGACTCAGAATAAATACCTAAAAGCCATATAAATATTTTCTTTCAGATGTGTTGGGAGACTTAAACTGATGATCCTTGGCCTACAAAAGCGAACACTTCGCCACTGCGTTGTTTTGGCCTCTACTCGTCAGTTTACTTGCTTTTTAAAGCTTTTATTAGCTTGTAAACCATTAAGAATTTACCAACTCCATCTTACCTCAGACTTGTGTAATACAAATAAACACATTATTTTTATTATCTTATCTTTTGTTACATAATTTTTTAATTACATTACGGATTTTGATATTTAATTTACATTTTATTTTACATACAGTTAATTTTACAGGATTTTAAGTACACCAATTCACGATGACAATCATCGTATTCTGTAATACACTACTACACTTATCTTTAAATTCAGCGGAATAGCACCTTAGCAGCGTTCGAAAAAGGATCGAAATTGAATCGAAATCAATACAATATACAATATAGAAACTAACATCTAATAAATTTATACCAATTTTTTTTATGGTGGTTACCTTTAATATTTGTACCATTTCAAGATAGGACAACTTGTTGTTCAACAGTTATCACAAGCATAATTACAAAATTTGTTCCATCATAAAATGTGGAATTATTATTTTTCTCTTTAAAAACAGCGTTACAGCTCCGCTGAGTACGTAATATGAAATAAGTTATGTTCACCTTAATAATCGTATGTATTTATTATGTATTGTACATTACGATAAATACCTATTTCTATTTTGTAAATATTAATTACTATGTGGACGTCGTTGAAGCAGACGAGTGCTGGAGTGGAGACCGCGTCTCGGCAAACGTAGTATGGGACGCCCCCCGGCTAGATGGTGCGACGATCTGCGAAGGACGGCTGTCAGAAACTGGATGCGTGAAGCCGAAGATCGGGCTAGGTGGCACTTCTTGGGGTAGGGCTATTTTCATCAGTGGACTGCCGCAAGCTGTTGATTGATCGACTGATTGATGTGGATGTAGTTAATTAAATAAAAATTAGATGCCGCTCGACTTTTTCATTCGAAAATTAATATAACGTGCAACAGAAATTATTCCATTCCATTGGATGCTCTATTTCCAATCACACCATCATACCCACCATACACCCACACCTCATCACGATGGTATGCGGAAAAACTTAATTTTTATATGCCGTGGCAAATATTTATTAAATGATATAAAAATAAAAAAAATGTCAACACCCCATGTAAATTCTAAAAATTACCTATTTAATAATAATACCTTAAATTCTAATGATAACTTTCTAATACCTTCAATAAATCAATAAATATATAAACAATTAATAATTTGAGTATAACACATGCCCGTAATGAGTCTGTCAATCTTCTTATTACACGTCGCTAGGGAGTATTGTTCGGATCGTTGATCTCTATAAGCGCACCCTTCTGCGTGCCCTCTTTGGGTTTTTATCGCGCAGCCCACCGCGGCCGTTGACCCGTCTCGAACTCTGCCGAGTTAATGCCATGATCGCAATACACGCTTATTGTTTGGGTATCATCGCAAAACTGCAGCTCTGTCGTATGTAAATAGCTTTTGTTTTATTCAAAACATAGTTCGGCAAACGAGCAAGCTTGCAAACGAGCAAGCATGGTGAACAACCATCGAAATATTCCATGAACAGAATTAGTATAGAGTAAGAACTCGGGACTTCTCTCTCGCGCCGATGGCGGCCATCTAATGGTTTTAGTAGGTAGATGCGCAACGGTGGAGCCTGATATAACCCGGTTGTCCCCTCCAGGGCAGCAGGGTATCCGTGATGGATTTCCCGACGTAAAAAAGGGTATGAATAAGTATTGGGGAAGAAAGAAGTAATGGGAAAGAAAAGAACTTAAGGACGGCGAAAGGAAGTGGGCCCCCGGATTCTATCACTCACCGTACGAAATACTATGTGAGGGTATGGTTACTGCCCCAGTGGAGCCGGCCCATGCGTCCTATTATGGCTCTACCGTTCTTAAACTTAACTTGCCAGATATTAATCGCATACCAATTATTATCTCTGTAACGATAAGAAAGCAATAGCACAATTGCTAGGATTGCGTTTTCGATATGACGTTGTCAGTTCAAATTTTTTAGTTAGGCTAGTTTGCCTTACTATCCTATAATAATGGCAGATGTAGAGTTTAGAATATTTTACAACTGTACAATCCTCGCTGCTCTCTCATGTCGCTTACGTTTTTAATGAAGGGAACTACCATATATGAATACTGTAATATATACTAATATGAGGACCGCATTCCCACAAACATTGCTGATTACACTTCAAAATTTTGTCTCAGTTCCTCTAATAAATCCTTTTTCTGTTATTTCCAACAATATTTTAATCGCAATAATATATAAAACCAAGGGCGTAGTTTAACAGTGACCGTATACTTGAGTTGTTTGTCCGGTCTAGTACTTGAGTAGCTCTCTGGCCACTCAACTAATGCTCACTGTAAAAGTGGGTAGATCTACGAGACATTTGTAAAGAATTCAACCGCTCTGAGTTTTGTTGACATTTTATGATTTTTAATAGAAAACATTTTTTTATTTTATTGTCCATTGAAACGTCAAATAAAAAGAACGTCAAATAGAAAGGAAAATAAAATAAAAAAATTAACTTAATTGATTCTTCATGATTATCAACAGCTTGCGGCAGTCCACTGCTGGCCATAGGCGTTCCCCAAGACTGGCCACCTAGTCCGTTCTACGGCTTCAAATATTTAGTTCCTGATAGTCCCCAACTACTACTACTACTACTACTGGGGTGTCCCACATTCGTTTGCTAAAACACAATTTCCATTTTAGTACGTGCATTATGTTTGTAGGTTCTCTGGCAAACGCGACTAGGCTAGTCTAGTATTGCCACTTAAATGATTGAATCATTAAAGTTTATGTAGCTTACCATACAATTGAAATAAAGTGATAGGAAATTTGACATTGGCTATTAAGATAGCTTAATACAGATTGTTTGTACATAGAAATAAAACATAGAATAATAATTAAGGTGATTAAAATTTAAGAATATAATTAATTCTTATTTATAATTCCTGCTTAGTAGCAGATGCTACTGTAGATGTAATGTTTAAGTTGTTAGATGTCAGATAGTCGAATTGTAGATTCAAATGTCATAGATTCAAATAGATCAAATCGTAGTTTCAAATAGATCACAACCGCAAGCATTTACTATTTGGGAAATCATTTATTAATTAAGAAATTGTTGCATTAATTATAATATTAATATATGTTCTTTTGTCTTTATGTTTATATGGTTTTTTGTTCTCGTATCTGTGTGACCTTCATTTTGTTGTTCAGAATATCCGTTGGTTTAAATCCACTTGTATAATGCAATTATTTACGTATATCTCTTCCATAGTCAAGGTTTTTTAAATTGTATAGATGTCCCACTGATTAGCACAGCGACTTCTGAGGTAGTAAATATTAAACCATCGTGCTTGTCTAAGGCGGGTTGACAGAAGTTCTAGACTCGGAGTTATAAATTGGAAAGCCGAAACTTCACCACTGAACCTAGGTATTGACTACCTAAAATACTCATTGTAAAATGTAATAAATTTAACGTAAAGAACGTTATATATATTCAGCGCCCGCTTCAACAAGTTTGCAAGTTTTATAATTAATTCAGATACTTGAGATAGGATTTAAGATCAAAGAGTTAGTCGATGTCGGCAAATTTGCAGTACAAACAACTGAACGTTGTTTGATCTCAACACAGTTTGATAGCGCAGTTTCGTATGTACGGTAATCATGGAAAAATGTCTATTGAGGTATAAAATTAAATAGACATGAATATATTTTATAGTGAATTTTATAAAGTGTCGTTGCATCTTCAAAGAAACCGTATGAGATATTTTTAATGAAATATAATTAATTACCCGACACTTCGCCCACATATTAAGAAACGTTTTCAGCTTGAAACACTAAATATTTTAGTATTAAAAAGTAACTAAATCAATGAAAGTTTCTACAAAATTAGGTTTTGCTATTTCGTAGATTAGGTCGACAAAAAGTTGACGGCTCGCTCATTCAGTTCTCTATATTTTTTTAAATCTTGTTTTTTTTTCAGTTGATCAGTAAACATACTTTTTAGTCTAGTCTGATCCTTCTGACTTCAATTTTCCCACTATGATGTTTAAAATGAAGTTGTTATGACAAACCAAATGCACAACCATACTTTCTATACTCAATGCGCCGTAAGATCTGGTTTCTGTTTAATCGATTAAATAACAAATCAGACCATCGCCAAATAATTATGTATTCATTCCATAAATTTGCCATTAATATTGCCCACTCTTTGTGCTCTTTATATTGAGAAAAAAATAGCAGACATTCAGGGTGAATATTCGTACCTGGCAACACAGTACAATGTGCTAGCGGCGGCGATGCGCGCCCTACTGTCAACGGGGCATTGACACCGCGGGCTGGGGCGTGCCCCGCACGTCCGAGATTTACTATCTACGTCGAAACCAATAACGCGAATCTACGTGTGTTTGTTTACGCGAACCACGCGATATCGCATCCCTTATCTCGTAATTGAGGAAGTTCTTTTTTTATCATTAGAACGCTGACAGAAAATGTTTGATGGGTCGATTTAACATTCATAATGCCAGAGTTATTTCGAAATTTATAAAAATAATGTTTCTTTGTATGTTTAAGAAGCAATTGCTCAGTTGCTAAGTCTCGGGGTTTACGATACGTCGTGAGCTCGTATCCTTCATGTGGACCATTTCCTAGCACAATCATTATAGTCTAAGAATTGTACTAATATTGAGAAACAATGCTTCTCTTTTTTTTAAAAAAAATGTTTGTCCTCTATGTGTACCCATATAGTTCCTAAATCTTTCTTCTGATTGTGAACGTTAGTGAGTTGTACTGCATACGCCCGCGTTGCCAACCAACAAAAAACAACAACAAACAAAAAAAAATATATTTTTCTTAAACATTTTTTCTTCTTTACATCTAGTAATTAATAAATTTAAATTAAATATGGTGAGCATTGAATATATACGTAAAAAACTGTGATCGTTCATATTATAATTACCCTTCAGTCGCCGCCCAGCTCCAAGAGAGGGGGGAGGGGGGATATGTTGGAGAAAAGGCTTAGCGATATCTCAGCCAATAAACTGGCCGATGTCAAACGTTTAAATTGCACATGTAAACAAAAACAACCTTGATATTTATACCGTTGCTGTGCCTCTGGGAGTCATTGCAGTAACGCGTATCTTATGACTAACGCTTAGTCACGAGCTGACTGAAAATAGATGTAATGTTTCAGTCAGGGACTATGTCTCCTGCTGGGTTGGTGAGACTGAAGGTTACAATTTTTTTTATGTATAAAATCAGTTTTCACATTAAAGATTTCCTGTGTTTAAAGTGTGAATATGTAAATACATTTTATTCAATTAATGAATTTTTCGAACTTGACTTTTAATATGGCGTATGATGTGATTCAATCAAGGATGGTACATTCACTATTTAATCACGTTTCACTTTTGATATCTTGAAATAAATAAAAAGTTTCACAAATAATAAAATTAGTGAAAGTGTTTGTATTTATGCATTAAAATTTAATAAATGTATGAATTACATTTCAATTAATTGCTGAAGTGTTATATATGCGGTTAATTTGATAACACTAAGTGCTACGTAATGAATTAATTAAATATTGTACTTATTTATTTATCATTTGTCAACAGGTTTCAATTTTTAATTTGCAATCTTACTCTTGCATCTGGGTGTCATTTGCGCAAATTTGATACAAAATAAACATCCAGCTCTCTAAATACATGTGTTTAATATAATTATGTATCCAAGGGTCGTAGATTTCATTCTTATCATTCAGTATCTGACTCAAAAAATTAAAATGGAGTTTTTCGGATATTTTCTTTTGTACACTCAAGTTTACAACACAAGTTTTGATTTGCCCAGAGTCGCGCCAGCACGCGGCATCCGAAACTTATTAAACTCCCCTTTTTATGTCATAAATATAAAATAATTACTTATTTTTCTTGCATTTTTATCACGGTTGTCTTCTCGTTTCCTTTTCCTTATAAGATTCTTGTAACCAGATAATTTATTTTTTTATCACGATCACCCATAGTGAAAAAGCATAAAATAAAATCTGTGACACATAAATATTTTAATTAATGTCAAAATTATAATTATTTTTAAGATTATTTTATTGTTAATATTACATTCTATACTTTTTTTTTCGAAAAGTTTGGTTCTCTCGCTCGTTCAAATCGAGGAATCCCCGAATGACCCTACTCTGCTCGCTTCACAACACACCCCGCGTTCAGAAACTCACCCACGGGTTTTGCAGCGTTGCCAATTTAGCAACTTTGTCGCTAAATTCAGAGACAATTTTCATATTAAAAGCGACATTTTATTTGCTCTTAGTGACAAAAATAATTGGTCGACTTTTCTATCAATTTTTTAAATTATTAACTTTTTAATTCATTCACTATGATTTTACTCTTTGGAAAGCTATTGTTAGCGATCTACAAAGACATACGAGTAAGTCAAATCCTTTTCTGAACGCACCTTCGTCCCTACCCCTACCTTAAACAACATAGTGACAGCCACGGTTCTTTTTTAAGCATTTTAAGGCAGAGATCATAATTACCGTAAGCTAAAATCTGAATCGTAATCAATCGTCAATGGCCGTGGGTTCGAACTACATATATTATATTATATATAACCCCGCCAATCCGCATTGGACAAGCGTGGTGGGTTAACGTCCGTTCCACCAGAAATGGAGAGGCCCGTGCTTAGCAGTGGGGCATATAAGGGTTGTTAAAAAAATCTTAAACCGCAGACGTGAATGTAGTGTTCGAGATTTGTACTTACCTATTGATACTCGATTATGATAAATATTATTCTAAAAAAAAGAGTCTTAATGTATTAAGGTTAATAATTAAGTACCCTGCCGCTTGTTTGTACCGCACACTAAACACACAGGGCCGCCCCTGTGAATTAAATTGCATCAAAAGATATCAAATCTCAATCAAGAACGGTCGGCCTTTAAGATATAATGAGTAGGCTTTTTTTAGAAGGTTTCAATGTCGTTCCATAAAGTGGTGGTGCGTGGACATGATGTTTTGATCCAAATGGTGGGAATGAAACTTTTCCTCGATTGTTTACAAATTTGTATCCTTTTCAGGTGACTAGCAACAGAGATCGCGTGAGCCAGCAGATACAAATCAAGCTCGGCGATTACCATCTTGCTCAGACCCTGCTCGACGACCCCAGGAAGTCCATTGGTATCTGCACAGAACCTCCCAGTCCCGCGCCATGTGAGTTAACATTCTTCTTACTTTATTTTGATAAGGAAAGATTCTCTTCAGTTCGGTATTGCTCTTGAACTTTTACATCGTAATTTCGTGGGACCTTTGCGCTAAATTATCAAGTGAAGCAATCATTTTCAAAACAATTGGAGTGGTTGAAAAAAAAACTTTGTATTAATATGCGAAGAAAAACATTGTGCCCACTTTTAATACATTCAACGCTTTTACAGAACAACAATTTTGTTTAAACAATTTTTTTTTGTATTCGATGTATTTTACTCATAATATTTACCACAGATGCTTAGGTAGGGGCACATAGAGGAGATGGATGAAAGATGACTGATAAAATAAATTGAGGATGTGGATGAAAGGGTTGCTAGGAGAAGACCAAGGAAGTTCAAATCGAAAGTACCCTTAACTGGCGAGCTTATATGAAAAGAGTGATGAGTGTGGATGAAGCAAAGAAAGTGTGCCAAGATCGGAGTAGATGGAGATCTGTGGTCTCTGCCTACCCCTACGGCAAATAGGCGTGACGATATGTATGTAAATACATTTTAAACTTCTACTTTGTATAATATTAGGTGTACAAATAAGTTTCCGCGGTTTGTCAAAAGATGGCCCCACCACAAGGTTATGGAGAAATTGTCAGATGTAAAACGTAATATCCCAAGTTTAGTCATCTGGCAACACCATAACCTTAAAGTACTAGTGATTCCGTATCAGCATCACGTAATTTTTTTCGTGCAAAAATGTCAAGTTTTATTCCGAATAAGCATCATTTGCGGGAACTTTTGATTTACTTCTTTAATGTGAAAAAATCTGCAGCTGAGGCGCATCGATTGCTTCTAGAAGCATATGGTGAAGCTGCTTTAAGTGAGAGAAGTTGTCAGGAATGGTTTCAAAAGTTTAAGAACGGTGAGTTTGACGTTAAAGACAAAGAACGCAGTGGAAGGCCGAAAGTGTACGAAGACATGGAATTAGAAGTACTATTGGAGGAAGATTCGTCCCAAACGCAAAAAGAACTTGCACTTACTCTACAAGTGACTCAACAAGCAATTTCACATCGTTTAAAATCGTTAGGAATGATTCAAAAACAAGGAAATTGGGTTCCATATGAACTAAAGCCGAGAGACGTTGAACGCCGATTATGCATGAGTGAAATGCTGCTTGCCAGGAATAAAAAAAGAGTTTTTTGCATCGTATAGTCACTGGTGACGAAAAATGGATTCACTACGATAATCCAAAGAAGAGAAAGTCATGGGTTAAGCCCGGCGAACCATCAACATCGACAGCTAAGCCGAATATTCATGGAAAAAAACTCATGCTGTGTATTTGGTGGGATCAGCTTGGTGTCGTGTATTATGAATTGCTGAAACCAAGCGAAACCATTACTGGAGCTCTCTACCGAACACAATTGATGAGATTGAGTCGGGCACTTAAGGAAAAACGCGCCCATTACTACTCCAGACACGACAAAATTATTCTTTTACACGATAATGCTCGTCCACATGTTGCGGCGCCGGTAAAAACATACTTGGAAACACTCAACTGGGAAGTTTTACCCCACCCGCCGTATTCACCAGACTTAGCCCCTTCTGATTATCACCTGTTCCGGTCGATGGCACATGGTCTGTCTGAGCAGCGCTTCACATCATATGAAGACACCAAAAATTGGGTAGATTTGTGGATAGCGTCAAAAGATGAAGAGTTTTTTCGACGGGGTATCCGAATGTTGCCAGAAAGATGGGGAAAAGTAGTGGCAAATGATGGAAAATACTTTGAATAAAACGTAATGTACTTTTCCTTTACAATAAATTCCTAATTTTTTATAAAAAACTGCGGAAACTTATTTGTACACCTAATATGTTCATAAATTAAACCTTTACTGCGATCATTCAACATATGTATATAATATTTACGAATCTGATAACTTCATAATTAACACGTTTCGCTTTCAATGCTAAATGATAACACGCGCTGTATTCACAGTAACACTGACACGATTACATTTTCACTTTCAAGGAAGTCCGATAAAACCAGTTATCGCTAGTGATAACTTACGCTAGGAACAAGCATCGAGAGCAATGATTGTATATTTCGGCGATTTCAGCGGTGAATTAGAATGAATTTTGACTCTTATACAAAAATTAAGGTGAACAAAGAGAAGAAACAAAGAATCGAAAAATAGATTTGCTTCAGCATAGCCACAAGTTTTTTTGAGGAACATATGAAATTACTGCAAAAAAACTTTTGAAATACAGCTTAATATTCAAAATACATTTTATTGTTGACTATAGGCGAACTTATTGGCTCAGTTGCGAAGGTACCGCTTACAGAATCAACGGTCGCAGTTTCGATTCTCGCTTCGCGATTAATATAATGTTATTACTTGTATCTATTCCGAGTCTGGGTGGGTGCCTTGTCAATCCATCTTGGATACGCGTGATAGGTTATTTATGCCTATTATAGTATTCGTATTATAGAAGTGGGCTGCTGATGCCCTTGCTCAAGTGTGGAACTTGCATATGAATAAGAATTATTTCTTTTCTTTCTTATTAAGCTTATACTATCTGACTTTGAGATCATAATCATGACTTTGGCAGTAGACAGTGTTACAGACAATATGGAATTACTAAATTTATGTACTTCCCAAGCCAAGATTAGACGAGTTGCCTTAGTCGTTGGGTATAGCTACCTGTTGACAATTTGGCTCGAATAGACGTCTTCATAGTAACGACAAAGTGATAACGACGTTTGCAATGTTAGGGGACTAAATGTAGGATAATAGGGAAGGATAAGAAAGAGGAATAAAGGAGTGACAGAAATCAGGGCCGGTAAGAAGAGTTAGGCCTTTGGTTGTGAATGCTCACGAAATGAATCGCAACGACAAAGCCTCTACTTAAATGTCGATCGTATGGAATAGTTTTTTATGGGATAGGAAGGCAAATAAGCAGGCGTGTCACCTGATGAAAAGCAATCAACTTTGCCTATAGACATCCGCATAAACATTGCAGAAACGAAGCAGGCCTTTAAGATATGCGTGTTTTGCTTTTATTTTGAAGGTTCCAATGTCGTATCGGTTTGACAAGACATCTGGATTTAGACCAACCGGGTCCCTTCTTTTTACAGAAGAAAAGTTCAGTTTTTTTTGGTATCATTTTACTTAAAAATATTAGTTAACACAATTAAATTGGCAGAAATTTACGTCAAATGTGATTATACGACATTAAAAAGGAAGTAGTGTTTTTTAAAATTATATTTACTAATTTCAACTTTGCTGTTGTAGGTAAAAGAAAATTGAATTTAAAATAATATTGAAAATAGCAATTGCACGGGTATCGTTTACAATCATTACAGTAAATAATATCAGTGAGACAGACGGGTGTTGATATTTTAGTGATTTATTTATAATGAGTTTCATTGGTTTTTAAAAGTTTCCTTGATTAAAACCGCAGACATGAAAGTGTCTTTATAGTTGTTTACGCGATGTGGCATTTACATAACGTGAAACCATTACTAAGTTAAATACCGTATCTTGACAAGGATATAAAAAAGCGTTTCGTGCTAAGAAATGCAGTAATTAAATTCAAGTAGAAATGTGATGTGTTGGTTAACTAACTGAAAACAATGCAAACGACGCACTCTACGTGACATGGTTGAAGTTTTAGAAAAACCGTTAATTGAGGTAGTATCGAAGCTTTGCGACTTCTGTTTTATTTATTGTGTAATTGAGTGTGTTCTCTTTCCTTCTAAAGCTGTTACTAGATAAAAGTTGTGAAATAACTACAATTGTATATTATTTTGTTTTATTGATGCGAGATTTATAGCATAGGAAAAGGCTTAATTATATTGTATTGTAAGGCTGAAGTATTTCGATATTATAAACATACAGTTCGATAATATTTATATAAATATATAATACAGTATATAGTAATAAGTATACAGTAATACCCCGACTTACGCTACCTCAACATACGCGAATTCGGAGTTACACGGTTTTTTAATTTTCACATTTATTTCCTAAATTATTGTTTTATTTAGTCTCCCAATTAAACATACTTTGTATGTCTTTATATGCAAAATTGTACCCAGACTTACGCGAATGCGACTACACGGATAGCGCTCGGTCCCACCTATCGCGTACGTCCGGGGTATTACTGTATAGTAACACGTTCCGCATCACCGTGCCACCGTTCCACCACACGCTTTACAATTGTATCGTTGTGTTTATCGCGTATTGTTTACAATAATTAAAATTATGCAAAAAACATAATAATCAAGGAAAACGTGTATAATTTTAATGCATAACAACAACGCAATTAATATATTTTTGTGGCCTTAACGGATAATCTTCAAACAACGGTGTGGGAAGGAACTTGTCAATAATCGGTTATATACATCTTTTGTACATTAGCAAAAATGTTGCTATCAATCTATACCGATAATGGCAAATTGAAATCAGAAGGATTGAAATCTCACATTTACAATAGATAAATAGATATATTGTTTATTATACACCAAACACAAAGTTTTGATTGTAATATTTAACTACAAATGGTGGTCTTATCGCTAATAGCGATTTCTTCCAGACAACCTTAGGATGGACACAGTGTTAAAAAAATATTTTGTGACTGATAAAAATTTTTCATCAACCATCATCATCATCAATACACCCGTAACAGTTCGCTCTTGGACATTGGGGTCCCTTAAAAAATTCATTTTGAAGTAGTCCCTACGCTTAGCGGGTGGGTTGGATATTGTAAAATAGTTTTTATTATTCCAGTAGACACAGCTACCTATCTACTCGTATTTTCTCTGATAGACCCTATGTACAACACACGCCGGGGGAAATGAGGTGGACTTATCCCGGGAACTACAAGACATGAGATCGACATTACGAAACTATTAAAACAACATACGACTACGATAAGCGAACACGACAGATGTAAATAAGAGCGGTATAAATAAAGTAATTGCGATGTGGTCTGGGTTGATACTGCGCATGTTATGTCGGCCTTGCAATCAAATTTCCTTTTCCGTCTTAAAATCTGCCAGAAACTTGTGCTCGCTGTAATGAGCGAGGGCGCGTGCGCAGTACGGAGGAGTAGCGATTAGTAAATAAATGATTTATATATAATTTTCTTAAATCTTTTACTAATTTCGTTTTGATACATAAAGTACAATTAACTTTATGTATCAAAACGAAATTAGTTATAATTGTTTCATAAAACAACTAAAAATATAATTGCAATTATTATCATTGTGAGTTACAATTGACATAACGTCAATCCAATTAATTTAATTGCCTTGCAATAAAAAATACAATTAAAAGTTTAATTGCGATTAATTTAATTGTAATTAATTTAATTGAATTACTTTTTAGTCAATTAACAAGATAATTGACAAAATAATCGATTAATGCCCAAAACACTGCCATATATATATATATATATATATATATATATATATATATATATATAGTATATATATACAAACAAAACAATTATAACTAATTTCGTTTTGATACATAAAGTTAATTGTACTTTATGTATCAAAATGAAATTAGTAAAAGATTTAAGAAAATTAAGCTGTAAGTCTCAGACGAACAAAAAAGTGATAAAGGCTGTAATACACTTACATATACTATACATACATATTTATTTCTACATAAAGAAAACTGTGTATGTATTTATGTATAACAATGTTGCATTGATAAATATTTTTACAGCGTGGGTATACAACAAAAATATTTCAAATCGTAACGTGTTCATTTTATAGGCCCGAACGTACATTGTTCTTGCCTCTCACTCTCACATGTGTATTTAACCACAGTAATAGATGGGGAGGGGAGGGCACTATTGTACCGGAGCTACACTTATATATTTATATATACCGGCTGTATTTTATACAACAGTATTTTTTAATTGTTAGTTTTGATTAAAATTCACAAAACAATTGCAATTTAATTAATTGTTAACTGTAGTAAATCACAATTAACAATTAATTAATTGTTACTACTACAGTAAACAATTAAATAATTGTAATATTCCACAATTACAATTGATTAATTGTTAGGTGTTGTGGTTACATTTACCAATTAATCAATTGTTAATCTTTAATTGTTCTTGCAATTAAAAATTGCCCAACACTGATATATGGGTATAAATTTTTGCAACTAATCATACTAGAAAATGTAAGGGGCAAGCGACGGATTGGTCGGAAAAGGAAGTCTTGGGTACGCATTTACATAAAGTAGACAAGAATAGCGAGTGCTGTCGATCTGCTTCGCTTAGCATGAAATGGAGAATAAAACAAATAAACAAGAATACAACATTCAGTTAATTTTATCATGGAAATCTAGTAACACTTGATGCAGTTTTATTTGAATATGGCGAATAACATTTCATTACGATTGTTAAGGCTTGTTTACATATACCGATAGTAAGTTTTAAAACGGACTGTAAATTGTAGTTTTGATAATAATATTATATTTATCAAGTTGTGATTTCTCTTTTATCCTATAAACTACTTTACGGTGAATATCTTAAGATCGGTTTATCCAATACAAAAAAAGCCTGGGAATTCTTAAAAGATAGGTTTTTTAGTATTTAATAAGAATCCACTGCTGTATATTATTATAACATGTGTATTGTATAAAAATAATAATTGGGTCGTTTGTTTGGATTTACGACCAATATTTTTGTTTCGTTTCACTATAAATTAATCTGTATATTAATATATGAAAAAAAAAAAGGTCCATGAGACTTTGCATAGTTGAAGTTCATATAAATAATGAAGAAGTATAAAAAAATAATGAAAAGTCATATTTCGACCATTTATATAACGTAATATTATTGTATTGAAACTTTACTAACTTATATATTATTAAGGAGAATTCCTATCAAAATGAAGCTCAAAATGATGTGATTTAATACTTAATAAGAATCCTATCGCTTTCAATATTATTTCGGTTTATTCCCCGCTCCCGTTCGTCACTAAGAGCATGCACTACTGTCACCATACATCGCACGGTATCAAGGCGATTCAACGCGGATATCCGATTTCCACACGCCATGTACGCTCCTTCAACACTTATCTTTATTCGCGCTGTCGTCTGTGCTTCATGCGTAAATGTTACGGCCGAGGTAAGCTTACATTTCGTGGGATTTTTATTACAAACAATGTTCTGTTAAATTTAGTTTTTCATTGTTACCTTTTTTTCTACAAGCCATATATATAAGTACAGGGAGAACGCACCAATTTTGTTAAAAACACCACGCTTGTTCAATGCGGATTGATGCTACTTGCAGACTCGGAATAAATACCTACAATACTTATAGGTCATATACATATATTTATGCCAATGCTATATTCAAACACGTGATTACGAAGACGGTAGCTTCGCCATTGAGCTAATTACGTCGTCGTTTTGTCAATGTGAGAAATAAACTTGTAACTCCAAGCTCTGTTTAAAGCTGCGTGACAAGTAAGTTAGGACATTATCTATGTTATTATAATCTGTAAAGGTCCATAGAACTCAGCGATGATCGTTTAATCGTCTCTCGCATAAAGGACTACGCTCCCAAAGCTCAAGATTGCAAACTCGTTCGGCTGGAAATTCAATCTAATGCTGATCAAATTTTCTCTACTAAAGTGCAATCGTTATATTCCTTTGTCCTTAGCTATCGAAATATCTCTTTGGTTAGTGATTAGTGACTGATCTACTCTTTTGCCGAGTTTTATATTTTTTAGCAGTTATGTTAGTATTAGTATGTGTGGTAATTTTATCCATGGTCATAATTTTTTTTAGGATTTCTTTTATTAAACTAAATCGCGTATATTAAATCGCGCCTGTTTATCTTTATATGTCGTGTCTTTATTCCTAAGCAAATAAAAAAAACATACATCCATTAAAATTTTACTTTAATAATTCATCATTGAAAAGAAGCATTTACCCAAATATTAGGTATACCGGATATTGTGAGGTGTGTGTGTGTGTGTGTGTGTGTAAGATTGTACCCAAAGCGTTTATTGTTTAAATTGAAAATAATTTCGTATATATGTATATTCTTTAAATTAGTAATAAATGATGTAAAACATCACAAGTTATGGACTTTTCCTATATTGAATTGTTTGTGTTGTACTGAAAGTTCCGAGACTTTATTATTGGGAAAAAGCAGTTACCCAGATATCAGGTGAACCGGGTAATAAAAGCCGGGTTTATGTTGCGATGCAAACTTTTTATTTCTCTCCAGATTATACGTGAAACGGATAATTCCGACGTAGCATTACCATAACAAAGGCGGATAAGTTATTTGATACTCGGCCGCGGGTGCTGGGAGCTACTTTAGCGGAATCTTCAATTTTTCAGGTGCGTCTTGGAAGGTTATACGATATTTTTTTGAACGTTCCTTCGAATGGATTTACATAATGGCTAATTTGGGTCACATGTCTTAGATATCATATGGTCTCGTCAATATATAAATAATTTATATATATTAGTGTACTGTTATGTAAAAACAGTGTCTATTCATTAAAAGATAATCATCCTTGTTTTCCATGAAATTTAAATTTCTAATAAGTTTATCAAGATAATCCGTTCGTCTTACTTTTGTTGCCAATACGCTCTGAAACTGTCTATGGGGGCGTTAATTGCTTTCCATCAGATGAAACGCTCGTTCTTTTCCCGTCCTTTCACATAAAAAATAAACTATTTTGATATTTTTTAACTTGCTCAAATAAATATGTATATATTTGTAACATTCTGTATGGTCATTACAAGAAACGTTAAGCAGTATTTTTATATTTAACATAGAAGTTCTTAATCTTGATATATCCGTAGGATCCCTTACTACTATAATTATAAGTAACTGAAATTACTTCTTATAACATTTTTAAACTTCCCATGCCTCGTCACAATCGACTCAGCTATTTGCAATTTAAGTACGCGCAAACATATAGACATGAAAATATGAGCTTATGAAAAATAGTTATTTTTAAATTTTTTTTATATATTCACGCCTATCCCCTGCAGGGGTTGGCAGCGACCACAGAGCTCCATCCGCTACCATTTATCGCAGCGAAACGGCTCGCCTTTGGTCGCTTCTCGGCCTCGTGAGAATCAGGACGTGACGGGTGGCGAACTACGTCGCCGTCATTTTTCAACAAATAATTTATTATATTACATTTATACCACTCATAATTCCTGAAAAATATCTATCCGTTCGCATACTGATGCTGAGGCTGATGATGAGGCGTACATACGCCTCGTCATCAGCTTGTATAATAAATAATATACTCAAAATAATCACTGGCTACAGTTCAAAATATTTGTAGTTGCTTTAAGAATTAACGGAATTAAACATTTCAGTTATCTGTGCAAACGAACGAAAAATAAAATGCAAATAAACTCTTGTTTTTGCAAACTGCAAACTTTGTAAGTTAAGTGGTTAATGCCGTCGTTGTAATTCGGATAGCCCGGGACGTCGCAAACAAAGCGCCCGGGGTAATAACATTTGAAAATGCGACTCCGGGTGGAGTATTTTCGTCTATTTAGCGTGGCACCCTCCTATCGCGCTGAAATAATGAATGATTCAGTCTCTGCGGTGACGTGGGTCGTCCGGTCACGCTGACGATGACGCGTGACGTGTCGTGTCGTGACGTGACGTGCCGTGCAGATTTGTCCGTGTAGGACGTGACGTATTTGAGCGATGTGCTCATGTAGCATTATGCGATCCATTTGTTCAAGTTTATTCGTGAATAATATCTTTATTGTACGTCTGTTTGGTTCACTCTGCTGATCAGAATGACGCAACAGTTGAATGTTCGATGTTGAGACGTATATAGTTTAGTTTACTCAGAATGTGGTTTTCCTTGCGTTTTGTACGTCATAACAACAATCATGATTAGCGTTACCAGTCGTCTTGATTTATACGAAGCATTTCGATTTTCAAGTAACTAAGGATAATCTGTTCCATTTATCCGACGACTCACATCCTTTAGAATGAGATGTGCGCTGTTTCTTACCTGTCCAGGTTAAAATCGTTTCCAAAAAGGTTGTGAATTTTTAAATAAAAAAATATATTCATTAAGTAGTATAATAAACCAATCATAAAGACTATGTAATTTCTTTCACGTATCCTGTCTGCGAGATCGCCCCGGGTAGATCGTCACTCCATCTAGATGGGGGGGGGGAGGTCCACACTAACTCCGACAAACGTCTAGCTGATTGCCATATAAGTATGCACACTTGAATTTCATTTTGTTTGTGTTACGTAATATAAATATGACAACGCAATTACTTGAGATATTTTAATGTATTCTTCTTTATTACGTCCTGGATGCCGGCTTAGCCAAATTGCGTAATAGAGACACTCTTGTTTACAATATCTTTATAAATTGATTAGTATTCGTGTCAGGTTTGAATATATCCGGTTGCGTTGGTTCCGATTTGCGTACAAAATGTGTTACCTAACGCGTCTGCTATTGACATTTAGGAGTTTACCTAAATATACCGCTAACTTGCGTCACAAAATCGGGTGAATTTGCTCTGGTAACTATGTATTAAAGTATTTAGTATTGGAAGGAACCTTTTTATCATGCAACGGATATGACACTCCGGATATCGGATATGTATATATATAGTTAGGCGAATAAACACACCCTTAAGATACAAAGCCTGAACATTAAATCTTTTGGAGTTAATTAATTTCATAGTCGTTTTCTACATACGAGTATACACCGCGCTAAGTTGCATCATGATCTTGGATTACTCTGTTAAGCAAAGTAATGTATTAAAGTAGTTTTTTTTTTGAAGACCGGAGGCTGCCGTAAAAGCGCTACCCCTATAAAACATGTAATAATGATATCCCACAGTAAATAATTGTAAGCCATCGCGTAAAGCTCGGCTATCTCAGTTTCTTACGATTATTCGCCCCGTACCTGATCTTAATTAAACCAGTTCGGCTCGTGTGTTTGCTGCAGCCTTTTATGGGACCATAAATTACGCACGCAAAATGCATCAGCGTCCAATTATAGAAAGTGCCTTTGTTTAGAATAAAAAAATAGTCTATCTATCTTTAATCCTGAACTTAGGGAAATACTTTTTAAAGAAATTACAGACTTATATTTTATTTATATTGTAATATAATATTATATGTATTAGTGCATTGATTTGTTTCTTTCAATATTATATAGAGGTTGTTCAATACCTAAAATTTCTTATGTTTTCAACAAAGATCAAATCGACATCCGATATGAATAAACATTGTAAATGGGTGTCGGACGGGTGGGATATTCTATTTTGATTGATATTGGAATACATATGAATTTACGTATTGGAATAACAGACATTTTTTTACTTCTGTACTTTTTATAGCAGAGCAGGCAAACGAGCATGCGGGTCACCTAGTGGTAAATGATCACCGCCGCCCATAGACATCCACAACGCCAGGGGCGTCGCTGATTCGTTGCTGGCCTTTAGCGAACGCTTACGCTCTTTTCTTTTTTTATGGATTTTTTTGGGATAGGAAGGCAAACGAGCAGCCGTGTCACCTGATGGAAAGCAATCAACGAAACGCCGCCTAGACTTTCGCAACGCCATAGGCAGCGCGGAAGCGTTGCCGAGTTTTAAGGAATTCATTCGAAGGTCATTATAGGAGTGTGAATAGGAGGGGGAAGGGTTTGAACCCCAGGAACTCGGTCGCTCACAGTACGAAGCGCGATAGGTAGGTAAGCTACCACTCAGACGCCGATTTTTTGCGGGAGTGTGGTACTTCTCCGGTCGAGCCGGCCCATTCATGCTACAGGCAAATATTATGTCATTCTTGACAAAGAATTCGTCTGTAGCGTGGCTCTACCTCTATTAAATAATTGAATGCTCGTATGTCATATTTATGTGGGAATACTGCAGATGGTGAAATGTGATGGTACATTTGTATAGTTCGTGGCAGAAACTGTGACTAAATCACAGGTTCGTAGACGGCCAGTCATCCAGGTGATGGGCGCAATCCAATTTTTGTGGCGCGTAGTGCGATGGTGGAACTGTGCTACTTGGAGAAGATTAAACTGTATTCGTATCTGCGTAGAGATAATAATAGATCGACGCTATTGGAGATTCAGCGGTCGCCGATCATTCGTTACGCTCTCTGATTAATTTATAAAGAATCAGTTAAATACAGGACTATTAAAATGTAATCTTTATGTATATATGTATGTTATAAAACGATATGCGTTTTTGTGAATAACAAAAGTTGAACCAATCCCGTAACATGAAAAGAAAGCAATTAGGTACTGGTACAGGGATATCAACCACAAAAGGCTTCACAAGGCAACACTACGCACATCTAGAATAGAAAAAGCTTTTCAATATTACCTTGAAGAGAAGCCAGTTTTATTATATTCTGAGCCCTCGTGCGTCCGTCTGTGGCTTCGTCCGACTTAACTATTTTATTGTTGCCATAAACAATGTGAAATAAATCACTGCGCGTACAGATAATCCACGGAGATAACAAAAGTTTTTGTTTGGAGATAATGTAATTCATGTTGTTTTTGAGTTTATGTATTGCATCTCTGAAAACCGCCATCGTTGGTATGGTCATATCAAAACACGTGAAGACGACCACGTGGTACGAATTGCGTTGAACCTGATGGAGAAGAAAAAAGATATGGACCGCCGGCCATCGACTATGATGGTCAAAGAGACCCCAGGAAAGATTAGCTTGGCGCAAAAAAGTGAGGAGACCTGACCCCAAATAACGGGAAAAGAGACGGAAGTAGAAGAAAAAGAGTGTTGCATTATAATAATAATTAAATTATGTCTGTGATTTTCACTTTCTACTATTATTTCACATTCTCTCTATACATATATATATTTATATATATATATATATATATATATATATATATATATATATATATATATACATTTTATTAATGATATGGTAGATGACGGTTATTATTTCAATAATTAAATTTAGTTCATTAATTTATATGGAATGGATTTAGTTTTATATGGAAGAAAAAGAAAGAAGAAGATATATTTAGCAGTATATATGGTAGGTATTGATTAATAGTGTACTAATGCAAACAGGACAAGCAGAGAGGCTTTCGTTTTTATATTGGATCTTCTTTATCGTTTCGGAAATACCGCTGAAGGTAGCTGATTTCACAGTGATGGTCCTTGAAAAGTTTCGAGGAACCATAGCGGATCGCAACTAATCCAGATGGTGGAGATAAAACTTTTCTTTGTCGTGACTTATGCGATAGTGAAATTTAGTAGCAAGAATTATTCTAAAAATTACTCGAAGCACTCCCTATGGTAAAAATGATAAAAGAAGCTGAGAGATTAGACGTTACTCCGCAATACCAAATCATGTAGCCGTTCTGCAAGATATTGGTTGGGTTGCGCAGTGGGTTATTATTGTCTATTCCCCCCAAGGAACTGGAATGCCCAGAACCCAAATATTCGAACACAATATAGTCTCTATGGACTATAAAAAGTACCCTTAAATAAAGAACTAAACTTTAAACGAAGTGCACAACACTATTTGTTATTTTGTCGGTTTATATGAAAAGAATCCAACTTCAAGTATCTAACAATGAGGTTTATCGTGTTATAATCCATAATAACATTTTAAAATCCGCGCCATTGTGTGCTAAATTCAATCTTATTACTTTTATACATAGTTCATTGTTAAAAATATGACGGTTTACAGTAGCCGTTGAATTGGCTTACGATGGCTCCCGATCATTCTTCCGATTAGGAAAGTAGCGGGGAACGAGTAGGGTGGCCACGTCTCATTCTTATATTACTGGACGATATTGATAGGAGAATAAAGAAGCGAATAGATTGGAAGTCTGTTATAATCCATAATCAATTTAATGAGAGTAAGAGTAAGTGGTATACTTTTTAGGTTTAAACAACATTAGAGTTTTTATTACAACCAACCAATTTTGTCTCCCGTATCAATCATGTACAATATTCCATTGTTTGAAGTAATCCTTTCTAAAGTTGAGATTAGATAGTCAGCGAGCGTTAGTTTATGTCTAGCTATGATTATTATTATTTTCCGACTGCAATCGTCCACTTCCGATCGTCGAAGCTTCCTCTGATGAATTAATGCATCATTTGATGTAGAATCTTGCCTGTTCGGTTATGCTAGCCTTTTTAAGATGATTAATGGAGTTACGCGTTACTTTGCGGAAATCCATCACTATGTGGACAGTCAAAACTTGTACTAAGCTAAGATCCGCGACAAGCAAACAATAACAGAAAATTAATAATGTGTGTTTTCATGTTGGATTAAGTGGATTTACCTGGAACTTTAACTAAAACTTACCGAAAACCAGCCGTCATCAACTCTCCACCTATCAACCATTATACACAACACCAAACACACACTACCACTTTTCCACCTTGTAAAAAACACGTGTTTCGCCTCAACACGAGGCATCTTCAGGTATAGTAGACTCTACGGAAGACTCTAGGTTTTCATGACACCAAAAAGACATTTCGGTGTCATGAAAACACACATTATTAATTTTCTGTTATTGTTTGCTTGTCTTAGCTAAGTAAAATTTTTGACTGTCCACTTAATGCATCATAATTAATAACATATTCCTAATTCATTCGGAGAATCCGGTCAACGCAGAATTTGTGGTGACCACGCTTGCGACCCAGTTCGTCGGATTGTCGAAAGCAGTCGCAGGGAGCGGGCGGCGGGAGTGATAAACGAGCCCGCGATCGGACGAACGGACGACACGTTTACCGGGGCCTCCATTTATTTAGGAAATTAGACGATATCGATTTGGAGGTCATGTTAGGTGCAAACAACTGACTTATTTAGGTTCTATCCACGACCATTGCCAACGGTTGGTATCGGATTGCCTCAGGCACTGCCACCAGGCATATTTTCATCTCCGCGGTGCTTATCATTGTCATTGTACCTTCGGTGGTGGAAATTGTTGTTTTTGTGGGACAGGAAGGCAGGTGTGTCATCGCAAGCAACGTCGCCCATAGACATTGCGCGGTGCGATAGGCAGTGCGGAAGCGTTGCTGGCCTTTAAGAAAAGTGTAGGCTTGTCTTTTGAACGTTCCAATGTCTTATCGGTTCGAAACGGATTATCCATCCCCTGTTACGATCGTGACGAAGTCTTGTTAACCATTACAATTAAACTAATAGCATTTGTGCTAAAGAAGGTGTGTCGGGACGGAATAATAGCGGATGGAGATCTGTGGTCTCTGCCTAACCCTACAGGGAGACAGGCGTGACTATATGTGTATGTATGTATGTTTCTGCTAAGAAATGTGGTCGATTCCATTCTTCACCTACTTACGGCTATACTTTGTTGCTTGAAATTAAACTCAAAATAATATTTGTAAATGAAATAGTATTTTGTGAAAATTATTTGAGAGATGTTTCCAAAATTTTAGTGAAGTGAAATGAATACTCTAAATTACGCAAACATTGAGCGGGATACCTTTTGGCCGAGCGGATCTTTAATCCTCTTAGAGGCATTCGCTATGTGGTTGGAGTTAGGCCGTAAAGGAACTTTTAGATTAACTTCTACGTATGAACGTTTAAAAGAGATGTTTGAAAAGATTAATTTTATACGAACCTAATGGAAGTGAATAGAGATAAAAATTATTAATTATATATGAACATTTTTTTAGCAGCCCATATATGTCCCACAGCTGAGCATGAGCTGTCCAATGCGGATTGGCGCGGTTGCCAGACTCGGAATGAATATTTGTAATCCATACATATATTTATTCCGATGTGGGGATCGAACCCGCGACAATTGACTTCGCGAGCGGAGAGCCCCGCCACTAAGCCTTTTTTTGATTTTGAACACAAATTTTAAAGGCCGGCGACGCTTCTGTAATGCCTGTGGCACTGCGGATGTATGAGCGGCGTTGATTGCTTTCCACCAGGTGACACGCTTACTCGTTTGCCTTCCTATACCATAAAAAAATTTAATTTAAAAAAAAACAATACTTTACACTCATAGTTAGTCTTGAGTACCATTGTTAAACACACATATCACAAAAATAATTACACCCAGACTGAGAATAAATACATATAGACCATATCAAATATTTACGTATACGAGAAACGAAACCATCACCCTTAGCTCAGAAAGTGCACATTGGAATGTACGCAAACGGGTTTTATTTATCTATTCATTTATTTGTCCGCATTTAAATCTATGTTGAAATTATTCATGGACCGAAAAGATGCCGAACAATTGCCACGCCTGTTTAGGTTAAAAGATTTTTGGGTGCTTGCTTCTTTTCTCTTATATCACATTTACGATCCTTGTAAATGCAAATTTATAGAACATTAAGAAACGAAATGCGTAAATTTCTTTAAAGCAGTTTATATATGTATCACTGCTGGGCACGGTGCTTGTCCATGGCGGATTGAGAGAACAACATGTAAATACTTATTT
>JASFAT010003953.1:0-17709 GCA_031353405.1 Baronia brevicornis | reverse complement strand
AGATATAAATTATAATGGAGATTATAAGCCGTGGCGTCTTCCTATCTTTATTTGGAGACACACATAAATAAATATAGCTCCTTTAATGCATTTGTGTTAAATCCTTAAGTCTTTAAAATATGATTTGAATGGAATAGCAATCAGATATATTTATCATTTTGAATGGCTCTTAGTGAATTATTTCGTAATTTGAAGGCGTAACTATATTTTTAACTTAATGGATACTACACCACTAACAGAGCTTAGGTAATGTAGTGTGTAGTTAAAAAATTATTATAAAAATTATTTGATGGATGTGGTGCATTTTTATAATTTCAATATATAACTAATCGGTACAAAAAATAGAAAGATGGAACAGGAATTAATTTTAATCCTATCTACTATAAGTTTAATGATATATTTTCATTGATGAATCTTTGTCAATTATTTTACATAATTTAAATGGAAATCAATTAAGATCATAAAATATTGTAGCAAATATTCAGACCTTGAAATTAGTTTAACAACAACTACGTTGCTCTGTTGAAATCCAAGAATTAAATTCGTTATTTCATGTGCCCTTAAGGCAATTAAGTTGACAATAAATATCAGTAATAAATAATAATTGTTATAATGATAAGAAGAGTATCGTTGAACATAATAACAATTTTAAAGACCATAATAAATAAGGTACCGTTAGAATCACAAGCAAAATAAATTTATAATATAATAAAAGTAAATTTATATTGTGCTTTAGTTAACTTATGGATTTTTCTTATTAAATGCATATGTTACAAATTTTATATTAATGTACGTTGTTTATATTATACAATTCTATAGCACATAGATTAGGGAAAAGTGTAAAATAAGATATACAATGATATATTGTAATCAATACATTGTGCTAGTTTTATTTCAATTAATTTGAGTTTATTCATAAATTGAGTTGGGCCACCAGTTGGCTCACCGACTTCGATGGCAGGGCCACGTTAAGAGGATGGGGGACGGTCGCGCAGTCAAGAGAGCGTATGTAGGTCGCCCAACTGGACGACGTCCTGTGAGGCGTCCCAGGTACCGCTGGAGAAATATGATCGAGGATGACTTGCGCAACCTTCAAGTCTGCAACTGGCAGCAGGCGGCGCAGGACAGGGCACGGTGTTGTAAGATCTGTTTGAAGACCAAGATCCATTTTGGGTCGCTGCGCCAACAAAGTTAGATTTTTTTTGTACGAGAGTGTTTATGGTAGTTAGAAATGTTAGAATGTATGTAATCTTAGAATTATTATTGTTAACTCTAAATGAGTAATATCACTTCAAAGTTAAATTGACACGATTATTTTTTGTCACTTGCTAGAACTTATGCGTTGACTGTAAAATATAAATAAGATATTTTATCTTTTCCTTTTAAAGTGTGATTACATTGATACAAGCTTAGTCATTTGTTTATACTTATTGAGATTATTTGGCAGTTAACGGAACCACAACTATAAAAGCAAATGTAGGAAAATATTGTCACACTTCGTAGCAGGATGTGATACCGTGAACAGTAAAATATTATAAGCAAAGCATTGATTTCTATGGTAATTGGAAGTTAAACAAAAATGCCACCAAATACTGAGTACTTAGAAAATGCATACAAAAGGTCAGCTGAAAAGAAAACTCATGTTAGTTTTCCTCAACTTGTTTATCCGTCATTAAGAGATGAAGGATTAAAAGATCCGGTGCAATGGTTGACTGGAAAAGCAATGGACGATGGGGCTGAAGGCTTATGGCGAGTTCACGATGGCTTGTATGATTTGAATAGTTTTCTTAATTTACATCCCGGTGGCAAAGAGTGGTTGGAACTTACGAAGGTATTAATTATTTGCTGTAATGCACTTACCTTTTCCGCGGTCGATAAGACGCGATCTCTCACTCATCTACTCTCGTGAAATAATTATTTTTTTTAAATATTTTAAGAGATATGTTAAGTAAATAAAGTGTCAACTCTGTATCATTTATCAAAAAATATATTGAAAATATGGATATGTAAATATGACCGGATTTACTGCGTCGCGTCTGATGCGAGTGCGGTCTTATCTGACAGTGTCGTTTACTTGTATTTCCTTCACAGTTTGGGACCGCATAGCAAATCACAGTATTCTATGTACAGACATACACGAAACCGCTCGAGCAGTAACGACTGTTTCGGGCTGGTAGTGCGGTAAAATTTCATCGTTTGGTCAAGCAGTCACCAACGGATACAGACTGCTCAAGCTGACGACTGCTTTGATTTTAATGTATAAAATATTTCTTTATATATATATATATATATATATATATATATATATATATATATATATATATATATAAAGAAATATTTTATAAATTAAAATCAAAGCAGTCGTCAGCTTGAGCAGTCTGTATCCGTTGGTGACTGCTTGACCAAACGATGAAATTTTACCGCACTACCAGCCCGAAACAGTCGTTACTGCTCGAGCGGTATATATATATATATATATATATATATATATATATATATATATATATATATATATATATATATATATATATATATATATATATATATATATATTCACGGCTATCCCCCGTGGGGGTTGGCAGAGACCACAGAGCTCCATCCTACCATTCATCGCAGCGAAACGGCTCTCCATTAGTCGCTTTACGCTCTAGTGAGAATCAGGACGTGACGGGTGGCGAACCACGTCACCGTCATTTTCAACAAATTAGGTATATTAAATTCGTCTGAGTGAATCCTACGAGCCGCAAGGAAGGATGAAGGTCAGCACCAGCAGAGCCCTGCATGCTGAGATAAGGCACCATAGTACCCGAGGAGCCCGATGCCGGGACGGTCGGTACGTTTGCGACTAGGCTCGCCCCTAGCCAAGCATCCATTGGTACAGCAGACCGTGGATTGGCGGAGAGGAAGGGAAAGGATAGAGAAAAAAGGAAAGGGCAGAAATATATTAATTTTTTATAAAAGGAAATGTATAAATAATTAATATTTTATTTGTACATCCTAAAACTATTTTTTTTTCAGGGAATAGACATAACAGAAGCTTTTGAATCCCATCATCTTAATCCATCCGTAAATAAAGTTTTGGAAAAATAATACGTAAGGAATGCTGAAACACCCAGAAATTCCCCTTTTACCTTTAAAGACGACGGATTTTTTAGATCATTAAAACGATCAGTATGGACCGAACTTCAAAATGTTCCAAAAACAGAATATGTCAAAGCAGACAGAATAACTGATGGATTGTTTATAAGTTTTTTAATCGCTTGTGCGCTGTCTTGCTGGAGTAAGGATTATTGGATTGTAATGATGTCCTATTTGACTGCATCTTTGTGTTTAGCTTGGCTCACTATAGCGGCACATAACTATATTCATAGGAAGACCAACTGGAGAATGTATCTTTTTAATCTCAGCATGTGGTCTTACAGGTAAGGTTTTTTTTTTTTAATTTTATTTAAATAATTTATTGTAGAAGAACTCATTATATATATAAATTATTGATTACATTTTTTTAATCAAAGGCAAGCTTATCATTTTTGGAGATTTTTTCCAGCAAACTTAGCATAAAAGAGAATATAATGTAAAAGGATGGATACGTGTGCACAAAAATTGCGATCTTCTGAAGCTCACAAATTCATCTATGTGTATGTTTTTATACCATACAAATATATAAAATAAATGTGGAATGTTATAATGTTTTCAATTTAATTTGATGATTCAATATTTTGTTACAGGGATTTTAGAGTGTCACATGCATTATCACACCACCTCTATCCCAATACACTGATGGATTTAGAAATTAGTGGATTTGAACCGTTGGTTTATTGGTTGCCATTGAAAAATCAACCTTTATGGGGAAAATTTGCAATTTTTATTGAGCTAGCAACATTTCCTTTCATTTTCCCCATTAATTTTTTGAAAAGGTGAGCGCACATGAATATAAATAGCAATAACTTGGAGGTATTTATGTTAAATATGAGGGCATTTTATACATGACACAGAGTCCAAAATGTATTTATGACACAATACTACTTTAATTTTAGTTTAATTTTCATAAAATTATGTTATTACATCTTAAAAAATGTAGGAACCTAGGAACTGATTTGAGAAATAATCGAATCGAAAGATTTTAATGCAATTATCATTTTTTTTCCTGATGTCACTGATTTTTTTCCATTGATAAGGTGACCCGCGCACGTTAATCCTGTCCCTTCTATTTTTAAGTACTATATTCAAATATGATAGAACTCTCAACAAATGCAATTTTTTTATTTTAGGTTTATCTCAATCTTCTTGCGAAAAGACTTCTTCTTTAATCACTATCGGTGGCACGATGGCCTTGCTTTTATTACACCGCTGTATATGTGGTTTATCAGTGGAGTCAGTTTCTATGATGCTCTTATTATGTGGCTATGGATAGTTTGCACTGCAAGCTTCATTTTCTTTAATATTGCGTCTAATGCAGCCCATCACCACACAATGGTATTTAGAGATGGTGATGAACTAAGGTAAATTTATAAAGATCTATCATATTTCTTTAAAATAATTTTATTGTAACTTAACAGGCCAATAAAGTCTAGATACTAGAATTCATAGCTGATAGCTACGATACTAGCGTGGGAAGATGAAATAAGTTAAAACGAATTAGTAAACATGTATATTATTAAAACAATTGTCAGTTACTATCATTTAGCAAACACATAAAAGTATAGTTATGTCGAAAATCGTGCAAATCTGCTTCGGCACAAAGTACCAGTTCAAATACATGCATTTACAAACATACTTAACTAAAAAATAATATATCCGTAATTTTCTGATTTTATATATTTCCTATTTAAAACATAAAAGTTTATATATAATAAGTAAGTCATCAGGCCGTGAGCAACTCTCCACTTCCCAACCACTATCAACAACACCTAACATACATCACCACTGTTGCACATTGCACACGACACGTGTTTCTCCCCAACACGAGGCATTATCAGGTATAGCAGACTCTACGGAAGACAACCGTTAAGTCCGTCCACCAATCCACTTCTTTTTTTGTTTGCTTGTCGCGGATCTTAGCCAAGTAAAAGTTCTGACTGTCCAGATAGTAATGGATTTCCGCAAAGGAACGCCTGACTCCATTAATCAATATGATTGAAATTTGAAAAGATATCGTTCTAAGAACAATTTATACTAAGAAAATGTTGTTTCCTAAAATAAGAGTAATTTTGGGTAAGAATTAATTATCTTAACTTACTCTTCTCTCTCCATCTTCATAAGAATTAATTGTATTTATTTATGGTAATATCAGTTACCATCTTTATTAACCGCATTTTGATTTCTTTTAGTGAACCAACACGAGATTGGGGTGTGCATGAAGTTGAATCCGTTATGGACCGCAGAGATATAAATAATAGCTTTTTTAAAGTTTTGACATTCTTCGGACATCACACTCTTCACCATTTATTCCCGACACTGGACCACTCGGTATTAGAATATATGTACCCTACATTAATTGAACATTGCGAGAAATACAAAGCGAAATTTCGGGTAACGAGCCAATTTCAGATGGTCATAGAACAAATTAAACTTACAATGACTAAGAATCCTAAGTTACTTGAAGAAGTTGATTGAGGAAACAAAGCCATTCTTAAAACAACAGTGCAGTAAACTAATTTGTGAATACAGTGTGTTTCAAGGACTGATTGATTTGAGCTTTAAAGAAATGACTTCTACTCGAAAACATATTTACTAACAATTATCAAATCAGTGCAGCATTAATAAAAAATGATAACCCTCCATTAATCGTCATGTTATCACATTGTTTTGCTATAATACGTTGAGACAAGAAAGTCATTGATTTAAAGAAATGTTATTTACGTATTCAGTTAAATACCAAAAAAATGTAACACCCGCATAATATGAATTGTCACTGTTCAAATTCCTATCGAATTAATATATATAAATAAAAAAATATTTTCAGCATTTTTATTTAAACATCGATGTCGAAACACATGAAATAAACAAATTTATAAATTTATACTATATATATTATACTTTCTTATAAGATCGTAATTAATCGAATAAGCTTCTGGCTTACATTAAATATCCTCATAAAGGCATATTGTCCAACTTTACTACATCACTCGTCTACTCCGATTGGTTATTGGGCCTCCGACAAACCTGACCGGCCCATTTCCACTTTGCTAAACTAAAGAATTATCTCGGTGACTTTGTGAGTAACGGGTTCACAGTGGTTAATGATTGTGCGTCAATATATCCAATGCCACTTATATCCATATCCACGTTTATATAGTATTTCAAATTGAAAGTATAAAATGCCATCCATATATTTGATTTCAAAATTTGAAGCGTAAAATATATTTTAAAACATTGAGTAAACGTTTCGACTTTTTATGTATATCCGTGATTTTATCGGGTTTGCACTCAAAAGCTATGTAATGAACATTCTAGTTCGTTAAACATTTTTAAGTTAATTCTCTGATGCCTCTGAGCCTCTATTTTGCTTCGTAATTAATATTGAAAAAACTTGAAAAAATACTACATAATGGATGCTCTGCGTTATACATATAGTACAACCTAAATACACAAATACATGGTACATAAGATGAAACACGATTTATTGACAATCGCCTTAACCATCTGTTTGATGATTTATTATTAATGGTGAATATAAGACGTTAATGTAAAGTAATTTAAATGAAAATTAATTAAGGACATAATATTATGTCGGGGCAAAATTATTTTCATATTGTTCATACAAAGGACAATATTTATTTTAGGTATATTTTTTTATTTATTTATAATATGTATGTGCCGATTTGATCGATGACTTGTTGCCATCTTGTGGGTCGTGCGATGATTCCATTCCTGTAGAAATTTTGAGATTTTTGATTAAACAAATCTGACAGGTAGTGTTCACAGTGTTCTTTTGAGGTTAGCTTTATGCTTCCTAAAGAGTTCTGCAATGACCGAAACAGGTGGAAATCTGATGGAGCAAGATCAGGGTATATACGGAGGATGCATCAACACATCCCAGCCATAGATAAGTGCGGTCTGACGTTGTCATGGTTTCTCTCGATGAGATCATGTGGTACCCAAATGGCAAGTTAAAATAGCAAAGTATTTCTTGTACCCACACTTTCGTAAATGACGTAAAACTGTTTTGTGATCAACATCCAGTTCTTCAGCAATGTCGTAGCTACTAATATGTCGATCTTGCTCCACTTTCTCAAAGATGGTACTGATATTATCTGTTACTGGGCATCCAGAGCGAACCTCATCTTTCATACTAAAATTTCCAGACTTGAAATGCTTGAACCACATTTGTGCTACTCTTATTAATACCGTATTAGGTCCGTAAATCGCACAAATTTTATTCGCGGCGTTCGTCGCATTTTTACCTTTTTTGTAATAAAACTTTAAAATGTACCGAATTTCTTCGTCACATACGTTCATTTTGCTTGCTTGAAAAACAATTGAAAAATAGCGGGAACTAGTTTTTTTTTATTTATTGCATCTTCAGAATGTCACATTTAATGGTATTAAAACCAGCTAGTTACATTCAGTACAACCAAAGAGGTTTGATTACTAATAATACATTCAAAATATGAAAATACTTTTGCCCCAACCTATTATGTTGTTATTTATAATAGAGTCTTTAAATTAGTTTAACAACAATTTAAAAACAAACTGAAACGCCCAAGTAGAAACCCATCATTTAAATTCGTAACTTCATGTGCATTTTAAATAATTATCTAAACAATACGTAAATATCATACTAATTAATAATAATAATTTCATCGATAAGACTACTATAGTCGAATATAATAATAATGTGCAAGACTTATTAATAAGGTAGATAGGTAATTAATAGAAGCACATGCAAAAATGTTTTAATTTCTTTTTTTTTGCTCTAGCACCTAATTTTTTTATTTTTCATTAAATGCATATTTTACAAATTGAATAAGAATGAATGGACGTTGTGTGTATTATATAGTTCCACAGCACATAGATTAGAAAAATATGTAAAATAAGGTACACAATCACATTTTCCAATCAATACATGGTCCTAGTTTTATTTTAATACCAAGTTTTTTCGTGTTTGATCAGGATGCATATATCCGCAAGTACGAATTATTTTTGTTGACTCTACATGAGAAATTTCACTTCAAAGTTATTTTGGTTTTTGTTTCACTCGGTTCGTTAATAACGTAATTGTCAATTCTCTTTCCGTGCTAGAGCTTGTATGTTTACTAGAACTGTAAATAATATATTATATAAACATAACTACTTAATCTTATTAATTTTTAAAAGAAATCACATTGATATCAGTCAAGTGCTTGTTTATACTTGTTGAGGTTATTTGGCAGTTAATCAACCACAACTATAAAAGCAAATGTACCATAATATTGTCATACTGTGAAGTTGGATGTGATACCGTGAAATGTACAGTTCTAGTAAACATACAAGCTCTAGCACGGAAAGAGAATTGACAATTACGTTATTAACGAACCGAGTGAAACAAAAACCAAAATAACTTTGAAGTGAAATTTCTCATGTAGAGTCAACAAAAATAATTCGTACTTGCGGATATATGCATCCTGATCAAACACGAAAAAACTTGGTATTAAAATAAAACTAGGACCATGTATTGATTGGAAAATGTGATTGTGTACCTTATTTTACATATTTTTCTAATCTATGTGCTGTGGAACTATATAATACACACAACGTCCATTCATTCTTATTCAATTTGTAAAATATGCATTTAATGAAAAATAAAAAAATTAGGTGCTAGAGCAAAAAAAAAAGAAATTAAAACATTTTTGCATGTGCTTCTATTAATTACCTATCTACCTTATTAATAAGTCTTGCACATTATTATTATATTCGACTATAGTAGTCTTATCGATGAAATTATTATTATTAATTAGTATGATATTTACGTATTGTTTAGATAATTATTTAAAATGCACATGAAGTTACGAATTTAAATGATGGGTTTCTACTTGGGCGTTTCAGTTTGTTTTTAAATTGTTGTTAAACTAATTTAAAGACTCTATTATAAATAACAACATAATAGGTTGGGGCAAAAGTATTTTCATATTTTGAATGTATTATTAGTAATCAAACCTCTTTGGTTGTACTGAATGTAACTAGCTGGTTTTAATACCATTAAATGTGACATTCTGAAGATGCAATAAATAAAAAAAAACTAGTTCCCGCTATTTTTCAATTGTTTTTCAAGCAAGCAAAATGAACGTATGTGACGAAGAAATTCGGTACATTTTAAAGTTTTATTACAAAAAAGGTAAAAATGCGACGAACGCCGCGAATAAAATTTGTGCGATTTACGGACCTAATACGGTATTAATAAGAGTAGCACAAATGTGGTTCAAGCATTTCAAGTCTGGAAATTTTAGTATGAAAGATGAGGTTCGCTCTGGATGCCCAGTAACAGATAATATCAGTACCATCTTTGAGAAAGTGGAGCAAGATCGACATATTAGTAGCTACGACATTGCTGAAGAACTGGATGTTGATCACAAAACAGTTTTACGTCATTTACGAAAGTGTGGGTACAAGAAATACTTTGCTATTTTAACTTGCCATTTGGGTACCACATGATCTCATCGAGAGAAACCATGACAACGTCAGACCGCACTTATCTATGGCTGGGATGTGTTGATGCATCCTCCGTATATACCCTGATCTTGCTCCATCAGATTTCCACCTGTTTCGGTCATTGCAGAACTCTTTAGGAAGCATAAAGCTAACCTCAAAAGAACACTGTGAACACTACCTGTCAGATTTGTTTAATCAAAAATCTCAAAATTTCTACAGGAATGGAATCATCGCACGACCCACAAGATGGCAACAAGTCATCGATCAAATCGGCACATACATATTATAAATAAATAAAAAAATATACCTAAAATAAATATTGTCCTTTGTATGAACAATATGAAAATAATTTTGCCCCGACATAATATTATGTCCTTAATTAATTTTCATTTAAATTACTTTACATTAACGTCTTATATTCACCATTAATAATAAATCATCAAACAGATGGTTAAGGCGATTGTCAATAAATCGTGTTTCATCTTATGTACCATGTATTTGTGTATTTAGGTTGTACTATATGTATAACGCAGAGCATCCATTATGTAGTATTTTTTCAAGTTTTTTCAATATTAATTACGAAGCAAAATAGAGGCTCAGAGGCATCAGAGAATTAACTTAAAAATGTTTAACGAACTAGAATGTTCATTACATAGCTTTTGAGTGCAAACCCGATAAAATCACGGATATACATAAAAAGTCGAAACGTTTACTCAATGTTTTAAAATATATTTTACGCTTCAAATTTTGAAATCAAATATATGGATGGCATTTTATACTTTCAATTTGAAATACTATATAAACGTGGATATGGATATAAGTGGCATTGGATATATTGACGCACAATCATTAACCACTGTGAACCCGTTACTCACAAAGTCACCGAGATAATTCTTTAGTTTAGCAAAGTGGAAATGGGCCGGTCAGGTTTGTCGGAGGCCCAATAACCAATCGGAGTAGACGAGTGATGTAGTAAAGTTGGACAATATGCCTTTATGAGGATATTTAATGTAAGCCAGAAGCTTATTCGATTAATTACGATCTTATAAGAAAGTATAATATATATAGTATAAATTTATAAATTTGTTTATTTCATGTGTTTCGACATCGATGTTTAAATAAAAATGCTGAAAATATTTTTTTATTTATATATATTAATTCGATAGGAATTTGAACAGTGACAATTCATATTATGCGGGTGTTACATTTTTTTGGTATTTAACTGAATACGTAAATAACATTTCTTTAAATCAATGACTTTCTTGTCTCAACGTATTATAGCAAAACAATGTGATAACATGACGATTAATGGAGGGTTATCATTTTTTATTAATGCTGCACTGATTTGATAATTGTTAGTAAATATGTTTTCGAGTAGAAGTCATTTCTTTAAAGCTCAAATCAATCAGTCCTTGAAACACACTGTATTCACAAATTAGTTTACTGCACTGTTGTTTTAAGAATGGCTTTGTTTCCTCAATCAACTTCTTCAAGTAACTTAGGATTCTTAGTCATTGTAAGTTTAATTTGTTCTATGACCATCTGAAATTGGCTCGTTACCCGAAATTTCGCTTTGTATTTCTCGCAATGTTCAATTAATGTAGGGTACATATATTCTAATACCGAGTGGTCCAGTGTCGGGAATAAATGGTGAAGAGTGTGATGTCCGAAGAATGTCAAAACTTTAAAAAAGCTATTATTTATATCTCTGCGGTCCATAACGGATTCAACTTCATGCACACCCCAATCTCGTGTTGGTTCACTAAAAGAAATCAAAATGCGGTTAATAAAGATGGTAACTGATATTACCATAAATAAATACAATTAATTCTTATGAAGATGGAGAGAGAAGAGTAAGTTAAGATAATTAATTCTTACCCAAAATTACTCTTATTTTAGGAAACAACATTTTCTTAGTATAAATTGTTCTTAGAACGATATCTTTTCAAATTTCAATCATATTGATTAATGGAGTCAGGCGTTCCTTTGCGGAAATCCATTACTATCTGGACAGTCAGAACTTTTACTTGGCTAAGATCCGCGACAAGCAAACAAAAAAAGAAGTGGATTGGTGGACGGACTTAACGGTTGTCTTCCGTAGAGTCTGCTATACCTGATAATGCCTCGTGTTGGGGAGAAACACGTGTCGTGTGCAATGTGCAACAGTGGTGATGTATGTTAGGTGTTGTTGATAGTGGTTGGGAAGTGGAGAGTTGCTCACGGCCTGATGACTTACTTATTATATATAAACTTTTATGTTTTAAATAGGAAATATATAAAATCAGAAAATTACGGATATATTATTTTTTAGTTAAGTATGTTTGTAAATGCATGTATTTGAACTGGTACTTTGTGCCGAAGCAGATTTGCACGATTTTCGACATAACTATACTTTTATGTGTTTGCTAAATGATAGTAACTGACAATTGTTTTAATAATATACATGCTTACTAATTCGTTTTAACTTATTTCATCTTCCCACGCTAGTATCGTAGCTATCAGCTATGAATTCTAGTATCTAGACTTTATTGGCCTGTTAAGTTACAATAAAAATATTTTAAAGAAATATGATAGATCTTTATAAATTTACCTTAGTTCATCACCATCTCTAAATACCATTGTGTGGTGATGGGCTGCATTAGACGCAATATTAAAGAAAATGAAGCTTGCAGTGCAAACTATCCATAGCCACATAATAAGAGCATCATAGAAACTGACTCCACTGATAAACCACATATACAGCGGTGTAATAAAAGCAAGTCCATCGTGCCACCGATAGTGATTAAAGAAGAAGTCTTTTCGCAAGAAGATTGAGATAAACCTAAAATAAAAAAAAATTGCATTTGTTGAGAGTTCTATCATATTTGAATATAGTACTTAAAAATAGAAGGGACAGGATTAACGTGCGCGGGTCACCTTATCAATGGAAAAAAATCAGTGACACCAGGAAAAAAATGATAATTGCATTAAAATCTTTCGATTCGATTATTTCTCAAATCAGTTCCTAGGTTCCTACATCTTTTAAGATGTAATAACATAATTTCATGAAAATTAAACTAAAATTAAAGTAGTATTGTGTCATAAATACATTTTGGACTCTGTGTCATGTATAAAATGCCCTCATATTTAACATAAATACCTCCAAGTTTTTCCAATAATAAGGATACATTTAAACCACTATATTTTTCGACCTATTGCTATTTATATTCATGTGCGCTCACCTTTTCAAAAAATTAATGGGGAAAATGAAAGGAAATGTTGCTAGCTCAATAAAAATTGCAAATTTTCCCCATAAAGGTTGATTTTTCAATGGCAACCAATAAACCAACGGTTCAAATCCACTAATTTCTAAATCCATCAGTGTATTGGGATAGAGGTGGTGTGATAATGCATGTGACACTCTAAAATCCCTGTAACAAAATATTGATTCATCAAATTAAATTGAAAACATTATAACATTCTACATTTATTTTATATATTTGTATGGTATAAAAACATACACATAGATGAATTTGTGAGCTTCAGAAGATCGCAGTTTTTGTGCACACGTATCCACCCTTTTACATTATATTCTCTTTTATGCTAAGTTTGCTGGAAAAATTCTCCAAAAATGATAAGCTTGCCTTTGATTAAAAAAAATGTAATCAATAATTTAAATATATAATGAGTTCTTCTACAATAAATTATTTAAATAAAATTAAAAAAAAAACATTACCTGTAAGACCACATGCTGAGATTAAAAAGATACATTCTCCAGTTGGTCTTCCTATGAATATAGTTATGTGCCGCTATAGTGAGCCAAGCTAAACACAAAGATGCAGTCAAATAGGAGATCATTACAATCCAATAATCCTTACTCCAGCAAGACAGCGCACAAGCGATTAAAAAACTTATAAATAATCCATCAGTTATTCTGTCTGCTTTGACATATTCTGTTTTTGGAACATTTTGAAGTTCGGTCCATACTGATCGTTTTAATGATCTAAAAAATCCGTCGTCTTTAAAGGTAAAAGGGGAATTTCTGGGTGTTTCAGCATTCCTTACGTAGTATTTTTCCAAAACTTTATTTACGGATGGATTAAGATGATGGGATTCAAAAGCTTCTGTTATGTCTATTCCCTGAAAAAAAAAATAGTTTTAGGATGTACAAATAAAATATTAATTATTTATACATTTTCTTTTATAAAAAATTAATATTTTTTTAATTGCAAACCGTTGCTAAAAAAAATTGGGATTAATCTTTACAGGAAGGCTCTTACATTCAACCTTAACTAATTTTCTACTTAGTTGATGTTGAGTATGATGACAAGTGCGAACACATGGGTGGGGGATAATAATGAATTTCTTTTTCCCCAACCTAATATTGTAATAAACTAGTGTACCCCAGCAGACAATTAAGACTTAAATGAGCTTTTTATTACGCGTAAAATATTTCATTTTATAAATAATGACCAACTGTTTTAGACGACCGATTGGCTCAATGGGACGGCCCTCCGCCCACGGAGTCAATGGTCGCGGGTTCGATTCCCGTATCGAAATAAATATATATATGGATTTATAAATATTTATTCCGAGTTACCTGACTCGAAATACCCCCCCCCCTCCAATCCGCATTTCCTTTCCTGCCCTTTCCTTTCTTCTCTATCCTTTCCCTTCCTCTCCGCCAATCCACGGTCTGCCGTACCAATGGATGCTTGGCTAGGGGCGAGCCTAGTCGCAAACGTACCGACCGTCCCGGGATCGGGCTCCTCGGGTACTATGGTGCCTTATCTCAGCATGCAGGGCTCTGCTGGTGCTGACCTCCATCCTTCCTTGCGGCTCGTAGGATTCACTAAGACGAATTTAATATACCTAATTTGTTGAAAATGACGGTGACGTGGTTCGCCGAGCCGTTTCGCTGCGATGAATGGTAGGTTGGAGCTCTATGGTCTCTGCCAACTCCCACGGGGGATATATATATATATATATATATATATATATATATATATATATATATATATATATATATATATATATATATATATATATATATATATATATATATATATATATATATATATATATATATATATATATATAAAGAAATATTTTATAAATTAAAATCAAAGCAGTCGTCAGCTTGAGCAGTCTGTGTCCGTTGGTGACTGCTTGACCAAACGATGAAATTTTACCGCACTACCAGCCCGAAACAGTCGTTACTGCTCGATCTCGAGCGGTTTTGTGTATGTGTGTACATAGAATACTGTGATTTGCTATGCGGTCCCAAACTGTGAAGGAAATACAAGTAAACGACACTGTCAGATAAGACCGCACTCGTATCAGACTCGACGCAGTAAATCCGGTCATATTTACATATCCGTATTTTCAATATATTTTTTGATAAATGATACAGAGTTGACATTTTATTTACTTAACATATCTCTTAAAATATCTAAAAAAATAATTATTTCACGAGAGTAGATGAGTGAGAGATCGCGTCTTATCGACCGCGGAAAAGGTAAGTGCATTACAGCAAATAATTAATACCTTCGTAAGTTCCAACCACTCTTTGCCACCGGGATGTAAATTAAGAAAACTATTCAAATCATACAAGCCATTGTGAACTCGCCATAAGCCTTCAGCCCCATCGTCCATTGCTTTTCCAGTCAACCATTGCACCGGATCTTTTAATCCTTCATCTCTTAATGACGGATACACAAGTTGAGGAAAACTAACATGAGTTTTCTTTTCAGCTGACCTTTTGTATGCATTTTCTAAGTACTCAGTATTTGGTGGCATTTTTGTTTAACTTCCAATTATAATACCATAGAAATCAATGCTTTGCCTATAATATTTTACTGTTCGCGGTATCACATCCTGCTACGAAGTGTGACAATATTTTCCTACATTTGTTTTTATAGTTGTGGTTCCGTTAACTGCCAAATAATCTCAATAAGTATAAACAAATGACTAAGCTTGTATCAATGTCATCACACTTTAAAAGGAAAAAGATAAAATATCTTATTTATATTTTACAGTCAACGCATAAGTTCTAGCAAGTGACAAAAAATAATAAATTAAATTAAATAGCAAAGAAAAGTCTAATAATCTAAATATCAATTCAATAAAAAAACTCATAAACAAATGGTTATCCAACCTAGCATATAATTCTACAGAATTAATATTAAATAAACATTAGCTTAGTAGCACAAAATAAAATAAAATAAATTCAGACACAGACACATGCACAAAAAAAATTTTTTGGTTTGTATAACTTAATAGTTTTTTTTTTAATTTTAAATTTGTATAATTATATTAAATATAGCAAGAAAATAATATATGTAACTCATAAATATGTCACAGAAGGGAACCGTCTGCCGTAGTACAGGGTTCGCCCTAGTTCGGCAGACGGGGAAAAAAAGATTGTAAACTTATCAATGAACAATAAATATATATTATTATTATTATTATTATTATTATATTACTCATTTAGAGTTAACAATAATAATTCTAAGATTACATACATTCTAACATTTCTAACTATCATAAACACTCTCGTACAAAAAAAATCTAACTTTGTTGGCGCAGCGACCCAAAATGGATCTTGGTTTTCAAACAGATCTTACAACACCGTGCTCTGTCCTGCGCCGCCTCCTGCCAGTTGCAGACTTGAAGGTTGCGCAAGTCATCCTCGATCATATTTCTCCAGCGGTACCTGGGACGCCTCACAGGACGTCGTCCAGTTGGGCGACCTACATACGCTCTCTTGACTGCGCGACCGTCCCCCATCCTCTTAACGTGGCCCTGCCATCGAAGTCGGTGAGCCAACTGGTGGCCCAACTCAAATTATGAACAAACTCAAATTAATTGAAATAAAACTAGCACAATGTATTGATTACAATATATCATTGTATATCTTATTTTACATTTTTCCCTAATCTATGTGCTATAGAATTGTATAATATAAACAACGTACATTAATATAAAATTTGTAACATATGCATTTAATAAGAAAAATCCATAAGTTAACTAAAGCACAATATAAATTTACTTTTATTATATTATAAATTTATTTTGCTTGTGCTTCTAACGGTACCTTATTTATTATGGTCTTTAAAATTGTTATTATGTTCGACGATACTCTTCTTATCATTATAACAATTATTATTTATTACTGATATTTATTGTCAACTTAATTGCCTTAAGGGCACATGAAATAACGAATTTAATTCTTGGATTTCAACAGAGCAACATAGTTGTTGTTAAACTAATTTCAAGGTCTGAATATTTGTTACAATATTTTATGATCTTAATTGATTTCCATTTAAATTATGTAAAATAATTGACAAAGATTCATCAATGAAAATATATCATTAAACTTATAGTAGATACGATTAAAATTAATTCCTGTTCCATCTTTCTATTTTTTGTACCGATTAGTTATATATTGAAATTATAAAAATGCACCACATCCATTAAGTAATTATTATAAGAATTTTCTAACTACACACTACATTACCTAAGCTCTGTTAGTGGTGTAGTATTCATTAAGTTAAAAATATAGTTACGCCTTCAAATTACGAAATAATTCACTAAGAGCCATTCAAAATACTAAATATATCTGATTCCTATTCCATTCAAATCATATTTTAAAGACTTAAGGATTTAACACAAATGCATTAAAGGAGCTATATTTATTTATGTGTGTCTCCAACTAAAGATAGGAAGACGCCACGGCTTATAATCTCCATTATAATTTATATCTTGTTATTTTAAGTATATATATTTCCTTTAGTTTATTTACGATCCTTTCTTTTAACTCTAAAGTTGACCGACGATTTATTACTTATATAGTACAAAATATTTATGTACTTGGAATAAAGATAAACAAGACAATATCTCCAATGTTTCTTTTGCCATTTCTCCCGCGTTTAAAGAACCACATTACGAAGGAGTGTTGTGTGAATCATAATTGTTAACAGATTGATATTTGACATATAAAATGTAATTTCAGATTCCAAAGTGATAAATAATTTGAATTTGTGTATAAAAGGTATCTGAAATTGTCTTCAGGTTTTGGATTAACGATGTTAAAGCTCA
>JASFAT010002714.1:0-90990 GCA_031353405.1 Baronia brevicornis | reverse complement strand
ACCAAGCTTAGACATATGGTAAACAAACCACTCTGACACGTTAGTTATTTTATTGTGGCGTCATATACTTTTAGGTGTGTGAAAATGTCTGATTTTTGCCAAATACTCTTTATTTGCGGGAAGTGTTACTTTTCTTATTTCGTTCATAGAAAACGGCTGCTGAAGCACATCACGAGTTAAAAAAAGTTTACGGAAATGCTGTTCTAAGTGAAACTACATAACGCAATTGGTTCGGTCGCTTTAAAGACGGTGATGAAGGCCAAAAACATTTAAAGACGCTGAATTGGAGATTGTGTGATTGCTTCAGTATTAAGAGTTACCCCGTCCAGCCATTTCTAAGCGATTGCATGCGTTGGGATCCTTATGATTTGAAGCCAAGGGACGTTGACCGTCGTTTTTTATAAGTTGCGAATAAGTTCCAGCGGCAAAAAGGAACGGTTTCCCTTCATCGCATCGTAACGGGTGATGAAAAATGGATTCATTACAGCAATCTAAAGAAAAGAAAGTCATGGGGACAGCCCGGACATGCATCTACGTCGTCGGCTCGGCCAAATATACACAATGCGAAGGTATACCCACCAAATACACAGCATAAGCTGTGTATTTGGTGGGACCAGGTCGGTGTTGTTTATTATAAGCTTTTGAAACCAAACAAAACCATCACCGGGAAACGGTATCGACTTCAAATAATGCGACTGAGCCGAGCACTGCGCGAAAAACAGTCACAATACAAGCAAAGGCACGAAAAAGTGATTCTACTGCATGATAACGCAAATCCGTTAAAACCTACATGGAAACGCTCAAACGGGAAGTAGGACTTCCGCCCCACCCGCTATATTCCCGAGATATTGCGTCGTTCGATTCTTTCTAGTTTCGTTCGATGGCACATGATCTGGCTGATCAGCAGTTCCGCTCATATGAAGACATCGAAAAATGGCTTGATTCATGCATAGCCTCAAAAGACGAACACTTTTATTGTAACGGTATCCGAGCTGCCAGAAAGATGGGCAAAAGTTGTAGCTAGCGATGGGCTTTGAATAATATATATGTAAGAATTTTTGCACAATTAAGTTGAAGTTTTGTCAAAAAAAAAAACAGTGAGAACTTAGTTGCACACCTAATAGTATTTGATCCAAACGTCAATTTAAATTTATTGACATATTTATGTTAAATGATTTAAGAAAAAATTCAATAATAATATACTTTACCCAATAGCTTGCAGGAAGGATATTTTTAGCCAATAGAAAAATCGGAATTCAGAAGCCCTACCAGGCTTTACTGCAGGATTCGCCGCACCAATGTATAACCAGAGTAACCATAAGATAGATAAACAACCAAGGGCGTATACCCAGTGTACCAAAAACATCAACAATAATTTTATCGCCACCTGAAAAAAAACTACATGTTACATTGGTTCAGCTATTTTGGTTTCAACATTTTTATTCTTAAAGTTTAATATTGACTGGACTGAGTCACTCCCGGTTCTATAGGGAAAAGTCATTAAAATTATTTGAATTCATATAACATTTTGCAGTCTTTTTTAAAAATGTAGCAATAGTATTAACATAATAGGAACTGTTAACATACTCCAAGCAAGCTGGCAGTGTGCTTATATCAGAGAAAACTCAGTTGAAGATGTGCAGTAGTAGAGAAAGTAGAAGCCCTAATTTATTCAGTGCGTGCTTCAAACGTGAATGTTAGCAAAAATTTTTAAAACGTATGTAAAAGTGTATAAACATATGTAAAAGTGTGTGTGTGTGTGTGTAAGGGTCCTGTGCATGTGTTTATGACTTTAAATTCAAAGGAGAAGTTCCTGTGTCTGTGACACAGGACCTTCTCCCCTGGTTTTCAAGTCCATTATTGTATGCAGAAAAACAGCTGCGAAAACTTTCGAAGAATTAGTACGTGGCCGCTAACCCACGTAGCTTAGTCAGAATTCGATTATTATACTATATATACTATGCTTAAGAAATTCATTATATCGCTATTGCTATTTACAAAAGCCAAAAAGTGACATTGATGGTAATCTTAACAATATGTTACATATCAAAGATAAATATAGTTAATTTATGAGCCAAAAGATAGATGCCAATAATATACTATATATATTATATAGGTACTATAATTTTGTTTAGTAAAATAAAGTGTACCGATTTTGACACTTATTTATGATAGGACAATAAATTATAATGATATTTGGGGCAGTTTTTATTAGTTACTATTATTCATTATTCCTCCGTTTCAAACATGCATTTTTGTTGTGTTTAATTGTTATACTTACGCCAGCAAGAGATAGCCACCTATTACATAGGTGTGAATACCAATTTTTATTTTTGGAATGCACACTGACAGAAGGTCTTCGCGCCTCACCATTCGCCATGCGTCCATTCATAATCGCTGAGTCAGTTGGTGATGGTGTAAAATCCTAAAATAAAAATAATTGCATGCATGAAATAATGAAAAATAGAATTATTATGCGCGAAATGATGTTTGGTACTTACACCAACATTCTTATGCCTAATTCTTTCAGGGAAAAGTAAGTCCAAATCACTACCTGTAGCTCCATAAACATGCGTGTCTCTCTGTGAATGTCCCTGAAACCTGAGAGTGACGACAGTAAATTAATTAAAAATATTTATATTTCTTTACAGTTCTTGAATTAACTGACATTTGATTCCATGCAATAACTACTCAATTGAAAAGCAAGTGGTAGTGTTGATTTGATGAGAATTATCATTTTCACAGCCCATATAGGTCCCACTCCTCCCCATTTCTGGAAGACTGGACATTCACCCACCACGTTTCTCAGTTTCAGGCAGATTAATCTTTCCAATCTGCCTTGAACAAACATAGTGAATGAGAACCCAGATGAGGAATAAATGAGGATATAATTATGCTGTCACTGATTCTTGCCAGTTGATATTTTGAACTTTTTACTCACAATTGGAGGAATGGTTTATATATATATATATATATATATATATATTATATACACAGAACAGAAAAACATTAAACACATAACAGGTAAATCAAAGATGCAGTTATCTGATGCTACTCTTATCATTATGATTCTTTTGTTTTGATTATCAATTAAGCTAAATTATAAACCTTATCTCAATTACAGATTATGACTAATTGTAATAAATTATTGCATCACTTAAATAAACAACATCATTGTCCTGTTCTGTACCCAATTATTTAGAATAGATGCATTATATCTCCCTTCCACTACACCCAATTCGCCCTAGTCTCAATATTTATTGCTTTATTGCTCATATCACATTTAACAAAATGTATTATTTTCATCTTATTTGTTCACTCTTATACTGTCATTCCTAATATGCTATAAAAAATACCAAAAAAATAACACGACAAACGAATAACGAATAATATGAAAAATCATACCTCATTTCACGTCTGTGTTGCAAATCAAATGTTTGGGCAAGTGCAAAATAAGAATAATCGATACTAGCATAAGTAATCAAAAAAGGCATGGTGACGATGGGTGCAAGCTTATTAATATCACCAATGATGATGAATGTTACAGTCACTACCGCAACTACAACCATAGAGTATATAGGCACTTTATTAGGACCCCTCTGTAAAATGCAATAATGAAATTAAATTAACTTATTAATGTTAATACTACTAAGCACTAATTATTATTTACTAACCCCATGTCCTAAAATATCCAATCCTGGTACAACCTTTTCATTAGCAATGCTTTGGAGAACTCTAGGTGTACCATACATAGCTCCTAAGCATGAACTCATGGAGCTAACATACAATCCAGCGAGAAGTAGTATAGTTACTGCTGAAATATCAGCTGTTATTGAGAAATTTTTTAATAATGCATCTCGTGTGACTGTTGCTGCCAGAGTAATGATAAACATTAGATAAAGAAATGTTCTGCAAAAAGAAAAATAAAATCAAAACTTTAAAATACATTGAGTGTCAATGGGTGTATTGAATCTGTACCACTAACCCAGTACTGATAGCTGCCAAAGACCCATTTGGTATATTAACAGATGGATTTCTTAAATCTCCACTCATATTAATGCCAGCCAAAATACCCGTTATGGTAGGGAAAAAGACACCAAAACATTTAAACCATGTATAATCATCTTGGTAATCTGCCCATGTGTTATTGGCAATAGTACCACCTAGCCACCCCTTAAATTCAACACCTGAAATTAAAGTATAATTAGCAAATAGTAAATATCATGTAAATTCGTAATATTTATCACACAACTATATATGTTTAACAAACTAAAATATAAATATTAAAAATGGAACACTGACTCTCTGTTCATTATTTACATGGTAGTATTTCTTGTAATTAAAATTACTTAAATTATTTACATTTTTTTATATTATATAAATGAAGAAATTAATCTTGTTGATGACATATATCAATATATGATTGTATATTACATCATAAATACTCACTTGGAACAGTAGTAAAAGATCCAACAAAGAAGTCCAGGGCAGCTAATAAAATTATAAGAAGCAGAACAAACTGCAGTTTTATAACCCACTTGACACCGGCAACATTGATAACACCCAATAATAATACAGCAGCTATTGCAAAACCTCGTGCTGGCCATGCTCCATCTGCACCAACTAAATTTGCCATAGACTCTCCAAAACCAAATACATTAAGGGCGCACCCAACAGCCTAAAAGAGTTAATTTTAAGTTAGTTGAGATGTTTAAAGTAATAGACAAAACAATTAGCTGTACATACCTGTCCAAAACAATACACCATACCCAAGGCACCTCCCATTCTAGAGCCTAATGTGTGACCAAGTAAAAAATATACCCCACCACTTTCTATTCTGCATCTTTCACAAATGCCTACAGCCGACAGAACTGAGATCAGAGCTACAAATACTGCAAGTAGAACAAAATTTTTCATCATTTATACATACACTACCACTCAAAAGTATTTGGCCACCCAGTAAAATACATTTTGTAAAAGTTTGAATGAGTGAAACTACTTTATAATCATTCGAACTATTTACTAACAATATTTTAGACATTATACATACTGCAGTTTTTAAATTCTATCTAATGTGCACCTTTGTTTTTAATGGTGGAGTCACAACATATGGGCAACCTAGTTACTAATTTTTTCAATATTGTTATCTTCTGCAATTCGTCTTGCACTTTTCGCCACAAGTCTTCCTGAGATGTAGAAAAACAATTTTGCGATTGTATATACAGCTGAACCTACAATAATTCTATGGGGTTTAAATCTGGGGACTGCGGAGGCCACATCATGGGTTTCAATACATTGTGTTGTTCTTTTCCTTTTAAAAAGTCCTTGCATTGACTTAATGTATATTTAGGATCATTATCCTGTTGAAATATAAACTCCAGACCAATTAAACGGATTCCTGAAGGCACTGTACTATTATTCATTTTTTGTAACTTTCTTTTTTTAAGAATAATTGAATTCACTTGAGATCTCCAATACCAAAACCACCAAAACAGTCCATTACACTGCCACCAAACCATGACAGACCCTGCGCCGTGTTTAACTGAAGCCACAGTACAAGACAGAAAACTCTTCGTTTGAATCCAAAAACTTCAAATTTTGATTTGTTTGTCCAGAGGACCTTTTCCCAATGTACTGTTGTGCAATCCTTGTTTTCTCTAACCCAATTAAGTCTCTTTTAAGATTGGGTTTTGAGACCGCTATGCACCCTTAAGTCTTACATCAAAGAGTCTTCTTTTGACTGTGGATACACTCACCGGTTTAATCTTGCCCCATTTTGAATAGTGCTACTATTTCTGGTCCAGTTATTCTTATATCCCATTTGCTTTTTATAACTATTTTAAATCTTAACTCGAAGTTGTGGCTCTTGGTCTGCCTGGGTGACAATTGGTGTAACAATTTACAATCTTCAGATGCAAATTTCTGAACAATGTAGTCAAAAGTTCGTCTTATATATATATATATATATATATATATATATATAAGTTTGTCCTATCTTCTACAGTCCTTTATAAATCAGGTAAAAGTAATCCTGAGATTATTATTTTTTTTAATGAGGTAGGAAGGCAAACAAGCTGGTGTGTCACCTGATGGAAAGCAATCAACACCCATTTTCTTCAAAAAACAAAAGTCAGAAGTGAAAAATTATTAAACTTTAAGTGTGAGTGAAATGTTATTAGACCTAAAGTGTTGAGATATGGAGAATGTGTTTTCTGGTCAAATGACATCAGATAACTAATGTAATAATATTTATAGTAGTTATACTACTTTTTACTTTTGTTTATTTCTCAATAACTTGAAACAATTTTAAAACAAAACCTCTTCAAATTTTTATTGTAGGTAAGTATTTTGAGGTGAGATACAAACAATGAAACCTAATGAAATAAAATTATTTTTAATTTGTAATGTCAATAAAAGTACAGGTGGCCAAATACTTTTTAGCTGTATATTAAAAATAAAAATGAATATGATAAAATAAAATAATAAAAATGAAAGTTTCAAAGGCTAGTAGTTCAAAAGCAAAAGCAGTCACCAGTTTTAAAATTTAAGCACTCTAATTTTTGTCACAAACAATTGACATTTTTAATATTAAAAATAGGAGAAGAAAATACATACCTGTAAATATAACTATAAATATGGCGTTAACAAGTCCTGCTTGGCCAACCATCCAACCACATCGTAAAAATACAATTACTCCAAAAATATTAATAAGGCATGATGTAAATACACCATCCCACGTTCCAAATAAAACAGGTTGTGATATGAAAAAGTTAGATTTCCACCAAGGTACATCTCCCTGAAAGTGTCATATTGCGATGTAATAAGCAATGTGGTTCATTCTTTACATATATATATATATATATATATATATATATATATATATGTATATATATGTAAATAAAAATTATGAAACTACAAAGTAAACAATTTAAATTTTCAATGTTGTGTTCGAACCTGTATATCAGCAAAGATTTCATTAGCTCCCGAAGCTTGATGTCCACCAGTACCATATTGTGACTCATTACCAAAGTCAACGAAGCCACCGGACTGTCTCCTCATACGAGCTCTATCATAACCTGGTTCATCATTTCTAAAACTATCTATTTCTAAATCCCGTCGAGCACGATTGTTTTGATCCATTTCAATTGACAGGAAAATAAACAGTCATTATTTAAAAATCTAAAAAGTTTAACTACTCATGTCAAAATATATGAAAATAGACTTATCACAATCACAAACTGACACTAGGTACCTATTTCATATTATGACGTATTAAGTACTGACGTTCATTGTTTATGATCCTACTCACCACTTTTCTTTTCTTTGTTGGCAATTAGTTATAACTATTATGCCACTGTCAAGTAAAATACAATATATATTATAATATCAACTTCTCTTATACACGTTAATCGAACTATATTGTATAATACGCCACGACAATTAAACAATATAACTGTTAATAAGATTATGAAAATGAAATAAAAACACAATGTCACTGATGTATGTGAAAAAGTCCCTCACCACAATTAATGTTTTGCGATGTAATTGATGATTCAGGATCATATCATAGCGAATCAATCGCGAAGTGAAGCGAAGTGATCATAGCTTTGATATTTCTATCTATCTATCTATACTATCAATTTTTGATATTTTGAATCGACTGAACACAACCAAATGCAATAGAAGACAATATATTATTAATTTTGTACAATGGTTGGAGTTGGAGGAGATGCAGATAGGGCTTTTCCCGCCAACTTATATCAGTGACGTTATGTTTTTTTATTATATTATATTATATTATTATCAGTTATATTATTTAATTGTGGTGATGTATTTTACAGTATATTTCCATTAAAGCATATAAGTGGAGTGATATGAAATAAAACCGTGTCCTATGACTTTTAAGTTGATTGCAATAAAAGAATTTGATAGAATAGCCATCATTTTATCAAGACGTAACTTGACAAGCTGATATTTCAAGATACTTGTAGTTATTATACAATATTTTACTTGACACTATTATAATAGTTATAACTAATTGCCATCAAGGAATACAAAGATGGAAGTAGAGTAGGCATGTGGACAATCGTAAGAAAAACTATTCTATGAATTTTTAAGGAGGGTAAGGTAACATCATACAAAATAAATGCGGTCATGCTCAATCCCTCAATAATTTCTCAATACAAAGACGACAAAACCGGTGCGACGATATTAGTTTTTTCCAAAAATAATCATTTATATATCTTATGCCAATTTCCTCTGCTCATACCTTAATAGTTAGTTACGTTGTTAAATAACTCTTAAACTACAAGAATACCAATTGGCGCACTGGCGCACTGTTGCGTATAGAATCAATAGTCATGCATTCAATCATTGGGATAAATATATGTATGTCCTATAGATATTTGTTTCGAGTCTGATTACCTTGCCAATCCACATTGGACAAGGGTGGTGGGTAAATGTCCGTTCTTTCATAAATAAAGGAGGTCCGTGTCAAGCAGTTGGACATGTATAGGCTGTGAAAAAGAGAGCTACAGGATAATCTCCCTACAAGGGATTCCGTCCATCTAAATATTGTTTCACCCTTCTATAGGCCAAGTATTAAAGAATTTCTTATGGGATAGTTTTCTGATGCATATAGATTCTACTGCCCGAACTTTTATCGATATGATTTTTTAGTTCAATAACATTTAATCTTAATTAAGCTCCTAACACCAAAGTTAAGCAATATTTACGAGACATAAACATATATTCTCTCTTTTTCTTTGTGAGAACTATTAATTATTAAACTTTCTGAAATTTCTGAAAAAAATATAACTCCTATATCTTATATTATGTTTAACATATTAAGTGTTCGCCATAGAACAGAAGGCTTTTTACAGAAGCTTGCCACAAAGGAGATTTAAACTACAACTTCTAAAACTCTTAAAAAACCTGCGACCTCAACACTCACTTAAACGGCACTTAAACGGAATCGAAAAGATCGGTTTTAATTCCACTAGACCGATAGGGTTCCAAATTTCCGACGTGACAATTGTTTACGACGGTTGCTGCGGACACCTTACGATAGGCTAAAAATTATGGCACTTATGTCTTAGTTTATTTTTTTGACGAATTAAAAGACATGAGAAGTATAAGAGGCGACGCGCGTCTGGAGGTCGTAAGCGGCTTTGTTGTCCTTTGAAAGTTCAACAGCTAAGACAAAAGAATCATGGTTTACACTAGAACTTGAATTAACGGAAGAATTTACCTTATTTCAATTTACCACGACATCGTGGAACCTATTATTGTTGCGTATTATTGTTGATACAAATAGAAGAACATTATATATTTATGTATAACAATGCCGCCCGAGCAATATACCGCAGGTCTGGCGCTAAACGTTGTCGACGAACACTAAATCTCGTTCTTGGAGTGGCCTCCACAGTTGCGCGAAATGATTTCTTAAGAGCATGTATGGAATTACTCCGAGTAATGGTTTTCAAAGTATTCTTTCTCGAACAAGATCGGGAAGGATTCCACAGGCCACTATGGACAACCTGATTTTCATCATGCCAAAGTGATGTAAGAGTTATAAGAAATGCTGAATAGCTTAAATGCTCCCAACGGATCGGTTTGGTTATAAATTTTAACAAAACCCAAGTCACCAATAATCATATAGGATTACAACTGACCATGTTCAATGGTGACATTCTCAAAATTTGCCTGCAACAGTGAGAAAATAGCCGATAGATGGATTCAGTTCGGCTGTAGCTGAACTGAATGCTGAAACAAAACTTTGGAGTGCCTTATATAATACCAGGTGCTTAAAAATCATTGACATCATCATTATACACATCGATTATGAAAGATCTTTCTGTAAAAAACATTTCGCAACAAAAATAAAACACATAATAACTATTTTCTTGTTAATATAAAATAAAACAGCAATTACGACTTTTGATTGTGTCCTGTGGAATGTGTTCCCACTCAACCGAGATCACACGTTTAATTTCCCTGATGTTTTGTAGAGGTGGTTGGACAGGTCGTACTCGCCTTTTTAGAAGGTCCCAGTTGTGCTCAACGGGTTAAAGGTCGGAGTTCCGCGCTGACTAGTCCAAACAACGAATTCCGACCTCTTGCATAAAAGCATCTATGTCGCCAAAACGATGGGCCCGAGCATTATCATCCATGTAAATGGCATCTTCATCAATTACAGTCTTTGCGGGTTGTGTATGTTGACAAAGGATTTCTGTTATGTACCTTTGCGCATGTAGTGAGCCATTTTCAATGAATAATATCTCGATACGATAGCTGGAAGTTACGTTGGCCCAAAACATAACAGATCCTCCACCATAAGGGGTGATGATTCTTTAAAACACGTCAGCGTAGCGTTCTCATGGTCTTCGTGACACTCGCCGATATTAGTCCTCACCATGCAGACAAATTCGAGCTTCGTCAGAGAAGAGTACGCTACTTAGGTTTCTTTTAATGTCTAACAGCATTTGCGATTCCTCAGCGTCTGAGTCACTAAAATGCGGTCGTTTCGTGGTTGTGTGCAACGTTTTCTCGTAGAACTTTGCCTTCTCTGAACGCAACCTTTCTCTTGGTATCGAGTCCAGGTTCTTTGGATGGCTGAACGACTCACGTTTAACCGTTGTGAGACGTAACATTGGCTACACCCCTTGTCCAGCAGCGCTATAATTTTACCAGCTCTTAATTTTCCTGCCATTACAATAGACACCAAGATATCTGTTTTAAGTAACAATAAGGCGAACGATTGAGCGATAAACATAAATTCTACTGTTGCCTGATAGCCTTCTAACAACAAACCCGCGAAGAGTACGTAAAAAGTCACAAACTAAACAGGGATTATTTTTTAAAAAACAAAGCCCGTTTTATTTTTGCAAAGGCGTGTAGATAAACTGCTTATAATGTTATACATTTCTTTCTGAAAGATGGTTTACTCTCCTGCTATAAAAGTTAAGGCTATTTGTTGCATGGACATATCAGGTAGTAAAACAAAGTGTATGTTGACGCCAAAACGCTGAGTTTATTTTTTCTGTTTAGTTTTTATTTTTGTAAAAAAAATATGAATATTTTACATGATTCCTATAAAACTAAATAAGAAAGTAGTAACATGTAATTTTTATGAGTTAATAATTAGTTTTATTTAAAAATGAAACAATGAATTTCATATATTTTTGACAACTTAATATATTTTTTTATGGGATAGGAAGGCAAACGAGCTAGCGTGCCCCCTGATGGAAAGCAATCAACGGCAATCGATATTAATTTCGATACGATTATGAGAAAAATTTAGACTAAAGTGTCTTTTACACACACAAATCATAACATAAAAACACACGAAAACTATAATTTTGGTATAAAACATTGTTGTTTTTTATATTTCTAACGAAATTTGATAATTGAGCTCAATAGTCTATTCCAACGACATGGCTTAACGATAAAAATATATTAATTATGATATAACACAAAAAGTTACAAGTTATAGAAACAAAAAATTTGTTATAAATTTATTTAATCATTTTTTTATTTATTCGTGTACAATTCCACTTTAAAGGCAGACTTAGTGCAGCGTGTAATTTTAAAATTACTAAAAAAACATTTGTTTATTTTACATGAAAAACAAAAGCCTTTATTCCAGAATTCACATAACAAAGTAAAAATAGGTGAAATGAAGCCACTAACGATGGTATTGGTAAAGCCTTAAGAAAGCAACACGAAATAGTAAGTGGCCTATAAACTCCTCCACACTACTCCTGACCTCACAAAACGTGCAACTCATCGATGTCTCCGATTGCATTTCCTCTTACTTGCATCACTTATAAAGCCTTTGCTGTGTTTCTTAAAGTGGAAGTTCAAATGTCATAATGTGTTCTAGTTCCTTTTTATGTATTTGTTAATGTTGAGTGTGGGTTGATGTTCTATTTAATATTTTTTTATTTTGTCTATTTATAACTAGATTTATAACTATTTATATATAGATTATATTATATTATAGATTTTAGTTTTTGGTTGCTTTGTATAAATAATAGGTGGGGGAAAAAGTTTTTTCGCATTTTATATAAAAACTCAAGACATTTTTTTTTCACAATTTATTTACATTTAATTATAATGTATATGTGCGAATAATATGTATTCGATGACTTTATACCATCTTGTAGGTAGTGATACTGTTGCTGTAGAAATTTTAGGCCTTCTGATCAAAAAACGTTACAAGTAGTTTTGGCAGCCCTCATTTGATATTAATCTGACACTGCCTAAAGGATTCTACAGAGACTGAAACAGGTAGAAATCTGAAGGTGCAATGTCAGTACTGTATAGCGAATGCATTAAACACCTCCCAATCAAACTCTCTTAATTTTTGCTGAGTGGATAAAGATGGGTGTGGTCTAGCTTTATTGTGATGAAAGATCACACCCTTTGTATTGATCAGTTCCGGCCTCTTTATCTCAATTTCTTGTTTTAATCTCATCAGCTGTTTGTAGTAGAGATCAGAATCGATGGTTCTGCCCGGCGGTAAAAGCTCATAATGAATAACGACCTTCCAATTCCACCATGCACACAACATCATCTTATTGCGAGTTAAATCTGATTTCCTTAGTCTGTGGAGCCTGGCCGACCACTGACCACGACCAGTAGTGTAATAAATTGTCAATATAATCAGTTTAAAATATAATATACAAAGTCAAAGTCACAGGTTCAATTTGAAGATAACAAAGTTTACAGGATTTACAGAGTTACTAGTTTTATGCACTTAATTAATTCTCGATCAAAATGTTAAGTAAATCTTAATGTCGAGTGTACTCGTTTCGCTGAGTGTCTCGACCAAACTGGTCAAATTGTTAACTAAATCTTAACGTTGAGTGTACTCGTCTCGCTGAGTGTCTCCACCAAACTGTTCTCGCTGATTCCATGCGGCCATGGAAACCGCTGGTGCAACGAAGCGGGGCCTGAGACGGGCAACCATCGTCACTCACCACGAACCATTATGTCAACGTGAATTACGTCCTCAACAGTCGACGTTAAGTGGTCTCCACTAAATTGTGTCGCGCATTCCACGCAGCCGTGGGAACCGCAGGTTACGAAGCGGGGCTGAGACGAACAACCGTCGTCACTCACCACGACCCTTATGTCGATGCGGATTGCGTCCTCAACATCAGCTATATCATAACTACTGATATGCCGATTTTGCTCTACTTTTTCAAAAATGGCGTCCATCCGTAACAGGGCGACCAAAGCGAGGTGCATTTTTGAGATTAAAATTCCCGGATTGAAAACGATTAAACTAACTTTGCGCAACTATTACTGACACTGCATTAGGTCCATATACGTCGCAAAAAATTTTTTGCGGCTTGCGTTGCATTTTTCCTTTTTTGTAATAAAATTTTAAAATGTATCAAATTTCTTCATTAGATTTACTCACTTTGTCAGAAAGAAAAACAAATAGCTTTAAACAACATTGTAGTTATTTGTTTCTTTTTTTAAAAAAGTAACCGTTTTAATGAAACCAAAACCAGCCAGTTCCATAGAGTATTAGAATTTTATTAGAAATTTATACATACTATATATACTATATATGCAGTTTTATATAATATGTAATGTAACTATACTTAAGATATCGTACTATAAAAATATTTATACGTTATTAACTTAGACATGTTAGTGTTCTCCAAAGTTTATATTGTACTTCATTTGCATACCAGAGATCTACCAAGTCTGTTTTGACAATTTTACGAAAAATTTATTCCAATACAACTTATACGTTAACTTATAGTTAATTTCCAACCAATTTTCATACATTTGATACAGAAATGGTACATTTTCACACAGGAACTGTTACTTTTATATAGAAGAGTTATATATAGTGAGTTTATAGTGAAGAGTATCCTCAACATTTCCTTATTATGTCCTTTTTTACATTTGCGATGATTTCCTTATAAATTTACATCCCTTAAAAATAGCTTTCGTTGTGGTGTTGTGTGATGTTTTTTCGGATTAAGATTGACTTAATCCGAAAAAACCGACAAACATGCAAAAATTTTAAAACGGTGTTTTATGAATTCTGTCGTGTAAATAACCATAACTGAGTTGATGATAAGGCACTTATATTTCGGCACTAAATACAGAATCATTCATTTAATTTTATTTTTTAAAGGAATATTCATATAACATTTTCCAAGACAGTATCCTGAATAATCAAGTTTTGTTGATATTGTATTACACAAGTCATAGAATACTTCCTTATAGTATTCTTTAGCCTTTATCCAATATTGAGCAATCTACATGCACAATAAAAGCAAGGACAGAATAAAAACAAAGAATTCCTTCCTTTGAGCGCTCATAACGCCAGCGGAATGCCTCGTTTTTTGCCATAAACGAAACTTATTCTCTTATTACTTTTTATGGAACTGCAAGCCCCGAAATAAATTGAAACACGTATAGCGTTAAATATTCAAATTACAACAGGACCAGTTCAAGAAAGTGTTCGCGTTGAAGCACGATGACCTGAATGTTGGAGATAGGCAGCAATTAGAATTAGAGGTGTATGGGGCGGCAGCACTGGGCGGGCGGGCGGCAGGCGTCCCGCGCGCCGCCGCAGTGCCGCCGCGCCAGACACCGTGCCAGACGCGCCGTAGTCGTAGTATGCCGGCGCTGAGGGCCTGCTGTCGACGCGCTCGCCCGCGCGCCCCGCCGCCGCGCCGACGACGACGCCCGCTCTACCGCCCGCCTCGTGCGCCCTAACGCACGCCGACTCGCACGTTACACGTCTATACACCGGAATGTAAATATTTATGGATGTCAGTTTTCACTTGTTTAGATTGGCTGTGAAATTTAAGGTATGTAAAATTTGTCTGGTGTTTAAATTTTTACACGACATTGTTTGTATCGGCTTCTAAAGTTTAGACGCGCCGACCGTTTTGCATTTGTTAAATTCAAAACGGCATTAAACGTACTTTATGTTGTTGCATCGCGCTATGTTTAAGAAATAAGTAATTGACAATGAGTTCAGTAAACGGCGCGCCGAGTGCCCTTCTATATTTGGATCGATAGTTTACTATTAAACGTGGTCAATGCTAGCTTTAACAGATTTATCGCATTATATTACGTGATTAAAATATGACGGCGGCAGGCGTCGTCGATAGTGCGCTACTTTGCGCGCCGCCGCATAATATGAAATTTACGACTCCTCATTAAATACTTCACAATTTTATTTCTTACACAAATACCACAATTATGAACACATCACTGAAAAAATAATATAAAATTTGTAGCAGCAAATTGATGCATTAATTAGAAACAAAGTTTGAAGGAGTTGAAAATAACTGCACCGTCAAACCTAATAATAAACTGTTTGTTTCGTTTTTTATATAAATTTCATTTTTTCGTTTGATATCTCTTTAATTATTTTATGTTAATTGTGCTTTTAGTTGTGTTTCCTTACCATAAAAATAAGTTATTTTCCCTCTAAACTTTGTAGATTTATTTTTCCTTAAGCTTTTCTCTCTATCTCTCTTACATAGTAAAACATAACATTGATTGGAATAAATGTTTAGGTCAAAATGAAATCGACAAGGCGTGTTCGGGTGCATGAAGATGCTATACGTCATAGGTAATATTTTAAAATATTTTTTATCTATAATAATGAATTTGTAGACTTGAGTAGATTAATTTACAAAACTTTTATTTCTGAAAATAAAACTTAACCTTCTTTAATAAACCGTTTTATTTGCTAAAGTAGTTAGTTTTATAAACATTAACTAGAATTTATTTTACGCCATAGTTTAACCTAGGTTTTCTGTAACATAACTAAGATTAATTTTAACTGATATAAATATTTTTCTCCAATAAATTTCATCAGAAAATAAAGTGAAAGCTTTTCTCAATATATAAATCACTTTAAGTAAACTCATATACAAACTGTTCTGTTTAAATACGCAGCATAGCCATCAGATAAAGCATAAAGGAAAAATGTTGTGCATTACAATGCAAACAATTGAGTTATTTATAATCAATCACTTTATCCACTTTCGGTTAATGAACACACCCCAGGAGGCACGTACGTCATCTAACTCGTGTTTTAACACACAATTCTAGATACAATACAGAATTATTTCATCCAATATTCATTTATAATTAAACTTCATATTGAAAAGAAATTAAAAATATTTACCTAGAAATCTTAAAATATGTACAAATCAATAAATCAACAACACAAACATACATTAATTCTGAATTAAAAAAAAGTAATAATTTTACGGTAAAAAATTTAAGCTTACTTTCAAAGCAAATTAGTGTTTTATATTTTGATAGTTTTTATTTTATGAAAAACGTTTTAATACAAAATAAATGAAGAGTTCCGTAATGTATAGATAGTGAAAATAGCCGCATCTTATCAAATACATATTAATGAAATTTAAACATTTGAATATACAAACATTACTTATTGTTCTACCTAAACAAAATAATACATTTATTAACGAAAAATCCTTTATGTTCATATAATACTAAAACCCATACCACAAAGTCTATAGACAAAAGTTTTCAACCAGAGCGTCCTGCCCGTACTCTCTTACGGTGCCTAAACGTGGACACTGACGGTCCGCCTCCTTGACAAGGTCAAAGTCACTCACAGGATTTTAAGGGCTGGTGGATAGAATTCGAAATGAAGAAATTCGCCAAAGAATTAGAGTCACCGACATAGCTCTTCAAATTTGCAGACTGAAGTTGCAATGGGCTGGACACGTTTGTCAGAGAACCGACAATCTTTCGAATAGACGTGTGCTGGAGTGGAGACCGCAACTCGACAAACGTTGTGCGCAAGGCGGCTGGCAGAGACTGGATCCGTGTAGCTGAAGATCGAGCTAGGTTTCGCGCCTTAAATGAGGCCTATGTCCAGCAGTCCGCGGGCTGATATTGAACAATAAACTATCATGTACCAATTACTGAGATCATGAAATTTAGAGGGAAAATCAGTCATGTGTGCAAACATATTACACCAATAAGGCATCTCTTTATTACCGACACCTAATTATATTACTATTTCAATACGACAGTACCCTTCGATGTAAATGAGCAAATCATCTAATCGCATAGACATCTAATCGGCTTAGTCCTAATTGCTTTATTCAAGATAACCAATACAAAATATTTATAATTTGTAATATAACATATACATATATGTATAGAATAGAGCCACTCCGTTTCTCCCTATGAGTGGATACACGGAGCTACTCTGGCATCTTAAATAACAGCAGATAGCAGCATCTACCTGAAAATTAAACCCAATTTGTAATACCCAATTCGCATGCCAAGCGTAGGGATTGCAGCAATACCGCTCATTTTTGAGAAAAGTCCATGTAACCAGCAGTGGACTGTTACGGCTGTATTATATTTTATGTATGTATTGTATATATACATATATAAAAACACAAACGTGTAAATGTTTAGAAACTATACAAGCTTATATTTTTAGCAAAACTCAATACTTTTAGCTTAGTGTAACAACCCTTTATCTTAAAAGGTTAAAAGGTAAATGTTGGTATTATGACCGTCATATCACATCATATTAATGTAACTACCTCCCAAAAACAAAACGAAAAGCTATATTCATTTAAATAATTAGTTTTTTTGATTGAAGTCCCAAAATTTCTACAGTAACGGTATCATATCACTACCTACAAGATGGCACAATGTCATCGATTTGCACATATAAATTTTAATTAAATATACATAAACTTCGAAAAAAAATGTGTTGATTTTTCATATAAAATGCGAAGAGACTTTTTCGCCTAATCTAATAATACGAATATTGAACTATAATTGCGCTTTTAAAAATTATTTTTGTCTCTTGCAATTCTCCTTACAAATATTTTTGATTAACCAAGACAATACCATATAGGGTACTCAAAATAGTTCACTAAATTTCAACTTAACCCACTGTCAGCATCAGTATGTTTTCCAACAAACCTTTTAAGATTTGTGAAAAAATTGTATCTGATCTTACACATCTGAAAATAGTCATCTTCTCATATTTAAACATTTGAAATATTAATTATTAATAATAAAATACTTTACAAATATAGAAACAAATTATAAAATGAGCTTGCGAATATGGAAAAGAATATGAATATATGGCGAAACTTGCCAAATGACAAAGTGGCGAAGTGCTTGCTCTCTGACTCAAGAGTCGTGAGTTTGATTTCCGTATCGAGGTAATCATTTGTATGGCATACTGGTATTTGCTGAATCTCGGTATTTACCTTATTGTTTCTGTATCCGTAATATATACAGCGAACTAGTCTAGGGTTAAGAGTGTAAAGCGTTTTATTTATTATTATTTTAAATATAACGCATAGAACTTATAGAAAATGTGACATATAGTGTGTGACATATATCATCGATATAATATTGAATTTAATCTTATACTATATCTTACGACACGACGCCGTACATAAGACAGTTCTTTAATATAGTTACACCCATTTTCTTCCCATGAGCGTCGTAAAAGTTTCATAGGAACAATAACAATACAAGTATTTTATTTACAGGTGATGATTTAATATAATCTGCAAGATATGCAGATTACAAATATGTAGAAAATTCATGCTAACAACATAACAGTACCATTTTCCATCATTCATTCATCAATCAATATAAAGATCGTCAAATTGTTTCCTTAAAATAAACTTAAATTATTTCACTTTAATTAATTTATTAGGAATGTATTTCACTTAAATATCATTAATTCAATATTGAGAAATGAATTATATTTTTTATTCTTTATGAGTTTTAAAATAAGGACTTAATTTTCAAGACATCAGTATATTGTTTTTTTACCTTTAACTTCTATTCCAAATTCTGTTTCATTAGTTTTCTGATTTATAACATATTTTTGAAAAAAAAATTGATTTTGATTAATTTAAACTCACACCTACATTATTATGTTATCTAAAAGTAGGCCTTTCAAATGAAATTTTTCTTTTCAATTTTATTTAGGGTCATAAATTTAAAAAAGATACTTACCTATTTACTCCTCTGGATCAGTGACCTGAAGTGGACCTTGGCCTCCGAAACGATAGTCCTCCATCTTTCCTTGTCCTGCGCTAATTCTTGCCAATTGCTTCTTTGAATTTCGCGAACTACAACATCCACCTGAACTCTGCAGAGATATCTGGGTCGAGAAACTGGCCTTCCACCACTTGGACGACACTAATACGCCCTCTTCATACTCCGATTCTTGCCCATTCTATCACACTAGGATAGTCATCATAGATACTATTATGAACACATAAATGACAAGGACAAAAACGTAGGCTTAAAATAAATATGTATGGGTTTTATAAATATTTATCATGATACGGGAATTGAATCTATGTCCCTAGGTTCGGAAAGCGACCACTTCGTCCCTGCATCACTTGCGTTGTCAAAAGTATATGTACTTACTTAGGTACAGATTACATTTATGAACACACTCTCACACATCTTTCTTAAATTATGACAAAGTATAATAATTTTACATAGTATCAAATTATTTTAATACGCAAAATTTGAAAAAAGCGACATATTTAAATATAAACAAAGATAATTTAGTTCATTTATGTTACCGAGTGGAGAAAATTAGACAAAGGATTGGTGTAACAACATCAGTCTGTTCATTGCTATGCATACCTCAGTAACTTGATATACATACATAATTTTTGTTTCAACAATAATTTAAAAGGTCATCAAAAACGTGTTATGTTATAAATTGCGTTGACAAAACTGCTCTGGATATTTAGATACATACTAATAATAGTCATCTCTATATTAGTCAACATCAAAAGCTTAACCTGAAATCATGCCAGCCAAGAACTTCTTTAATACTCTGGTTCTGTTACTGAACTAACAAGCTCTTATAGCATGAATGTATTGTACATACATATGTAAGTATGTCTCAATCTTAAACCTACAGAAGAACGTTGTGTATCAAAGATACTTATACTCTTTTTAAGACAGGTCTTGTTTAGATGCTGAGCTGTAGTGTTTATCATTTGAAGTGTTCTCCTGTTAATTTACTTTTATTTTGGGTTTTCGTGAGTAATACGCTCGATCTCGTCACATTTTTATTGTCCTGTCGCAATACAGTAAATCATGCAATTTACGATTTCCATTAACATTATCCGCTGGAAATGAGGATTATTGTAATAAAAAGTTTTTTGCTCGAACATTAATAAATATGTGCACATCGTTATAAATTAAAATCACTTCAATTGAAAACTTATTAATATATTGAAACTTGTATACGGATTTAAATAAACAAGTGAATGACGTATATATAATAGGTTAGTTTTATATAGCTTTGTACCACCGCATACAATAACGAAGATTTTTAATCTTATTATACTATAGTAGTAAATAAATATACTTCAATGAATTGAAGACGCGATTGGATAAAAGTTATATTTCACATTATCGTGTTGTTTTTTTTTTGTGTTATATTAAAATTCCATGTACATAATAAAACAATATAAGATTTTGAATGTATGCAGACGTTATTTACCAAAATTTATCGTATGAACATAAAAAAGCAAGATACTATAAAACTTTACTATCAGCTTCAATTATTTTACAAAAATCCACATTTTATGTCATTTTAAAGATCATAGATTTTAAATATTATATAACGGTTATCTGGAGACATGAAGGAGTTGTTAACCAAACAACAATATTGTGCCTGTAAACGATAAACATATTAAATTAGGTTTTTGTTACGCAAGTTTTGCGTCATGATCTAGCTTGGATAATATGAAGTTGCAAAACGAATAAAGATGGCCGCAACTGAATCCTTATAATGGTGTTCTTTTCCTACTGTTAGTTTTGTGATTTTCAATATAAACTCTTTATTTAAGTTTACATTTCCTCAGTATTTTTAGTAAAAATAAGAGTTTGTATCTTTATTATTCGTATATATATATATATATATATATATATATATATATATATATATATATATATATATATATATATATATATATATATATATATATATATATATATATAGATTAGTAAAAATAAGAGTATGGATAATAATAATAATAATAATAATATATATTTATTGTTCATTGATAAGTTTACAATTTTTGTTTCCCCGTCTGCCGAACTAGGGCGAACCCTGTACTACGGCAGACGGTTCCCTTCTGTGACATATTTATGAGTTACATATATTATTTTCTTGCTATACTTAATATAACTATGCAAATTTAAAATTTAAAAAAAAAACTTTATTAAGTTATACAAACCAAAAAGATTTTTTTTTTTTACATGTGATATATTGTGATATTTCTGAATTTATTTTATTTTATTTTGTCCTACTAAGCTAATGTTTATTTAATATTAATTCTGTAGAATTATATGCTAGGTTGGATAGCCATTTGTTTATGAGTTTTTTTATTGAATTGATATTTAGATTATTAGTCTTCTCTATGCGATTTAATTTAGTATAAATAAACGGATGGCCATCTATTTTATATTACAATTTGTGTTGTCGTAACTGGTCCGAATATTTACACCCATTCTTTATATTAGTAAACTAGCTTTTCGGGGCCCACCTGCGGCGATCCTCGCTACGCGCGCATTTCGGGGTAGTGCAAATTGCAGCGAAATCAACCCATAAATGGTAATTTTGCATGGCGGCCATTTTGTTTTCAGCCGAGTCGTATTTTTTCTCCCCCACCCTCTTCCCATGTGTTCACACTTCTGACCATTTTTTGTTAGAGAGTAACCCCCCGTACCTATTACGGTTTAGGCAGGCCATCGAGCAGTTCTTCACTACCATCCGAATCTCATGGTGTGGTTGGAACATTTTCTCCGAACAAACGTCATCTCTTACAGTTTTTTCAATAACATGTCAGTCAGTCAATCCAGCCAGTGGTAATGTAGTTTTGTATAAAATTAATATCAAAAAAAAATTATCCAAAAACACGGTAGCTATGTAATTCTTTTATACTGTTTTCTGTTGCTGAAATTTAAACCTACCTATCTTTCAAAGATACTTTAAATCTTATTAAGCCGCTGCGCTGTAGTGTTCGTCATTTGAAGTGTTTTCGTGTTAATTAACTTTTATTTTAGGTTTCCGTGAGTAATACGCTCGATCCGTCTCGTTTTTATTGTTGCATGGCAGTACTGTAAATCATGCAGTTTACGATTCAGTAACATTAAACGTTGAAAATAAGGATAAATGTAATGAAAAGTATTTGCTGATAATATACTGCTTTGCAAAAAAACGGGCACTTTTGATTTTTCTACATTATTGGTAATTATTTAGTTCTAAAGAGGTTTTGAATAGCCAAATTATATTACTGGTACTTAATAAAAAGTCTGGGTATAAAAAACTTAATTCCAAATGTTTTTTAAAAAAAATCCCTTTTTAGTTAGAGACTTTTTACTTACTTTTCGCGGGTTTGTTGTTAAAAGGTTAGGCAACTAAAATTAACTTTTTGTTATTTTTAGTAGAATAATTTATATTTGTCGCCTCATCCTGCCTCTTTGTGACTTAAAACAAATATTCAGTCTATTGTAATGATAGAAAAAGAAATAGGAGCTAGTAAAATTATAGCCCTACCGTAAGAGGGGTGTAGCCAATGTTACGTCTCACAGCGGTTAAACGTGAGTCGTTCAACAGTCCAAAGAACCTGGACTCGATACCAAGAGATAAGCTTTGTTTAGAGAAGGCAAGGTTCTGGGATTTCTCCCAGAACCTTGCTACTCTTTCTCCCAGAACGTTACACAACCACGAGATGACCGCTTTTTACTGACTCATGCGCCGAGGAACCGCAAATGCAGTTACATAGACCTCAAAAGAGGAAAACGTATGTCAACAGCTACAAAGCTGTAGTTGACATACGTTATCGAAAACCAGCACGGGCCCCCAAGTTACTCCGTGAGAACCGGATTGCTCGATTAAGGTTACTAAAAATTGCCTATCTTGGACACTAAGTAACTGGAGTAGCATATTCTTCTCCGATGTCTTCTCCACCTTAAATTTATCTGCATGGGGAGGAACGACGTCGGTGAGTGTTATGAAGACCAAGGAAACGCTATGTTGCCATTTGTTTTTTAAAAAAACCCTCCTTATGGTGGAGGATCTGTTAAATTTTGGGCGTGCGTAATTTCCAGCTATCGTATCGAGATAGTATTTATTGAAAATGGCTCACAAAATGCGCAAAGCTACATAACAGAAATCCTTTGTCAACATGCGCAACCAGCACTGACTGTAATTGAGGATGATGCCATTTACATAGATAATAATGCTCGGAACCACCGTTCTGGCGACGTAGATGCTTGTATGCGTTGGTGTTTGTCGTTTGGACGGACCAGCGTGATTGCTGAGCCCTGACCTTAACCCCATTAAGCACCCGTGGGATCTCCTAAAAAGGTCAGTACGATCTATGCAACCACCTCCACAAAACATCGGGGAGCTTAAACGTGTGACCTCAGATGAGTGGGAACACATTCCACAGACCAACATCAAAAGCCTCGTGGAAAGCATACCAAGATGATTACATGCCGTAATTGCTTCAAGGGGAAGTCATACTCATTATTAATTAGCTGTCTTTTTTTATTTAAAATATCATAAAAATACTCCTAGCCTTAGTTTCACTATACCAATAAAAATGTCCATTTTTACACGGATTTCTGTTTTGCAATAACTAAAACACCGATTCTAAAAAGAAAAAAAAACTCTAATCATATAAGCTAATGACATACTAAAAGTATTAATATTATCCATAGAAAAGCCAATGACTATAAGGTGCCCGTTTTGTTGCAAAGGGGTTTATATAAAAATTCGCATATTACTATACTAAATAGCATACGATTAACTTTTATTCTAATGTACTGAAAATATCGTAAAGGTTGAAATGTTCAAAAAAGTATTTATGGCTATTTACATTTACATACACTAGTACACATACATTACATATAACATAATATTTTATGAACAAGAACCTTCGTGTTGACGTATAAGTTATTTTTAACACTGGATTATATTTCTCTATATAAGGTATGAATGATCACAGCGCTTTTTTTTCTAATCTTATTTCACTTATAATAGATGCCCGTGGATGAGTTTATTTATTATACTTTTATTAAGTAGTGGAATCAATAAAAAGAACTAAGATAAGACCGTAACCCGTTGGTTATATAATACAACCAAATTATTTTACAATTTGCGTTTAGATTGTGTTGTATTATAATTTGTTTTTAGATATGCACTTTTTTCTTTTTTGCATTTTTCTATAGATTTGTACCTACGTGTATTTTTCTAGCTCTGTTCATTATTTCAGTTTGAAACTGATATAGGTCCTATGAAATAAGCTATTTGTTTTGTTTTAAAAAAGAATTTTATGTTTACTAGTTTAAATAAATAATTTTATCTTAAATAAAATAACAAAAAGAATTGAAATAAAACAACTGTATTAAAGTTGTCTTTTTTCAAAATGTCTAAATCCCCCTATAATTATTATATTTACATTGCATGCATATACTATGTTTTTACACAATAATTTTAATTTAGTAATAGTTTTGTTAGGATTTTCTTGGTTAGCTAATTAAATTTTTTATCGCTATAAAGAACTAAACATTTTTAAATTACCCAATGTAAATATATTTTTTATAATTGCTTAATATTTAAGGCACATTAATACTTCATTCCAAAACTTCTATTTATATACTACTAGCACTTGTTTTGGAAAAATAATGTTTAGTAATAGTTTTTACAGTCCAGAGATAACAGTAGACAAAAGGAGAAGCTACGATAAATTACATATGATATTGACAAACTTCGTTCGTTCGCTGATTTCGAGCGTTGGTAAGGAATAGTTTATTTGAGAACAGTCAATAAGGATTGACGTTACATGGGGTGGTTTACCACTACACACATGAGAGCTTTAAAATGTAGTCTAATTTATATTTATTTAGCACTACTAGGTTTGCAACATTGAAACTAACTTTTAGGTATTTGCTAAAAAAAAGAAGTACCAAAACTTTTCATACAAACTTAATGCCGATGACTTCTGGATGAAAAAAATGATACTGAGTTAATGAATTAAGATGTCACTTTTTTGTGCTTGCTTCACAAACAGTAATTGATTTTTTGAAGAAATAAAAATAAAAACGGCTAACATAGACATCTACAACACCAAAGGCAGAAAATTACTGACATATAAATATATGTCAGTAACATACAAACATACATATATATCGTCACGCCTGTTTCCCGTAGGGGTAGGCAGAGACCACAGATCTCCATCTGCTGCGATCTCGGCCGAGTATTGAAATAGTGTGTAACTCGAAATATTTTAAAATACTCATATAATAGCTAAATAGTTCTTGTATTAAGAAAAATGGTTTCCGGCAATAGTCCAATGGCAGAGAGCATCAATCCCTAGACCGGATCTAGGGATTTTTAGATTTTAATATTTAATTTACGCTATGAGGTACAAATAAATTGTATATTTACTGCACAATACTTGTGAATCAAGCACGTCAAGTCATCTAATTAGAATTGGAGCTCGTCGCCAGTGACACACTTGTGGTAGATATCTTCTAATAAAAAAAATGGTAAGGCCTTTGCTAATCAGTGGAACAAATATATACCTGTTACTTTACATTTAATTCCTTATTTAAACATAGTATCCACGAAATTATTTAAACAGACATGAAAATTCGACACTTTTTTTATTTTGAGATGCACTGAGTTGATTTGTCCCGGAAAGTATAATACTATCGCAGAAAATTGTCTACTGCATGTCTTTCGATCTGCATTGTGTGCCGATAATTTAACCTCCCTCCATTTCCTTCACCTCTTCTTTTATATAGTAATATAAAGGTTACTTCACTCTTCGTCTCCGATTGTCTAACATCTTCCCTATCTCTATATTTATGTATGTATTTGTAGTCTGGATACACATGAATGACGGTAATTACTAAGCATTATGCCCCGCCACGTAGTAGTACTTCTAGTATAATAGTATTGCCGTGATAACCAAGAGTAGTAGGCGAAGTGGAGATGGCAGGTTCATTTTTGTTATTCAGGAAGACGCTGCTGCCCGTTTAATGGCATTTGCTCTCATAGTCGCCTCTTACGTCGTCATGCAGGGAATGAGTTAGCCATATTCTACGACGGCATCCACACACCTAATATAAATTAGTATTAGCGTTAGAACATCATATTTTATACACAATACATGTATGGATAAGTTCTGATCAGACGGTAATATGATCAGAACTTACTCGTACATGTATCATGCCCTGTGGAAACACGTTATCTATCTATATCGAAACACCTTGCTCGTACGTAATCTAGATAACCATATGTATATAGGTCACCGAGTAATTTGTCATATCAGCGTTAATTTAATAAAACAAAAATAAATAAAGGAAGAAATAACACAGGTTGTCTATTAATTTCTTATTAGGTAAAATCTTATTAGGTACAAATCTACTTCATATAATTTAAACTTATTAGTTATTTTTTATCCCACTATAATATTACAAATGCGAAAGTTTGTGATTATGGATGTGATATGTTTGTTACTCTTTCACGAAAAAACTACTGGACGGATTTGAATGCAACTTTACAGTAATATAGGTTATACATCGGAATAACATATAGGCTACAATTTGTAATGATTTTATGTAATTTTGGTAGTAATATAATTTTACTATTAAGTAATAAAATATATTTATTTAAAATGATATGTGACGAAACTTAATGTGGCAGACCAAACTCCACGCGAGCGAAGCCGCGGACAAAAGCTAGTTTATAAATATATCTTTCAATTAAAAATATGTAAGACTGTTCATGTATGTACAAGAATACTTGTAAACCAATTTCAATGCACTGACTATTGAGCAAAAACTTAGAATCAGTTCAATAGTTACGATACTTATATCCAGAAAAACTAAATGGCAAATCCAAAAACGCTTTAGGACGCTATCGAGTCCGCGAACACTATGCGATAGGTGAACGCGTAATATAAATAATTTGCTATTTCTGAAATATGCGTTTTTTATGGCATAGGAAGGCAAACGAACACGCGTGTCATCTGAAGGAAAGCAATCAACGCCGCCCATAGAAATCCGCAGTGCCATAGGTAGTGGCGGAAGCGTTGCCGACCTTTAAGGAAAGTGTCATTATGGGAGTGGGAATGGGAGGGGAGGGATGTTGGGCCTCCGGAACTCAGCCGCTCACCGTACGAAGCGCGGTATTTAAGCTACCAAAAAACCGGCGTCTGAGGTTTTTTGCGGAAGTGTGGTACTTCCCCGGGCGAGCCGGCCAATTCACGCTTCAGACAAATAATATGCCATTCTTGTCAAAGTATTCGTCTACAGCGTGGCTCTACGACTATATATGTATATAAAATCGAAATCAGTTGTTCACTTTCCATCTATGGTATTTGAATTAAACGCAAGGTTTTCTGAATAATAACATCCCCATAATAACATTTTTACTATTAACAGAGATTTGAACTTTAATTCTGTCTTACAAATTAGCGAGGCTAAACGCTTAATCCAAACGATTGTTAAATATTTCGACCAGCGCACGTGGATACTCAGTGTATATTTCAAATTATTTGTTACAATGCGATACATTTTGCCATAGCGGCTTACATCCACAGATCGTAAATAGCACGAGTTGATTTGAAAGTGTAGACATTTATATTCGTAACAAACAGAATGAAACTTTATAATAAAGATGTCTTCCGAACTACCAAAGCATGATTTTTAATAACGTAACAATTGCAACTGTCAAATAATATGTTGTTGTAAAGAGGGTCATGTGGGTTTCAGTTCCAATCATACTCGTAACTTCATTCATTTGGATGAATGAAGAATAAAAACGACATTTTTGTTTATTTCCACGAATTCACGTAAATGAATCTCTTTTAAAATATAATGGATTAAAAATACTCACAGAGATTCTCCTATTTCATGTGGTTATTTAATTAAATTAAAACGGGACCAATTAAATTATTATTTTAAAATATTATAGATTATGATCACACCTGTATGAAATTATAGGCAGCCTTTTAAGCCACCGAGAAGCGTACCAGGTCCTTAATGCCGTACTTAATACGTTTTTACAAAATTTGTATTTTTAAAGAATTCGTCAGATAAATATCCTCATCGCCGATGAAGTTGGCCAGCAATTATCGCTTAAGATTCCTGTATCCCAAGATCATGTCATTATATTAGGTGCGCAAGTAAGTTCTCGCTGTTTTTTTTTTTTTTATAAAAATGCAACAATGACACTGAATTGTTACTATTTGATTTAATTTATTTAATACTTTATTATACACATAAAACACGAGATACAAGAAATAAAAGGAAAGAAGATGTACAAGGGCGAGCTTAACTCAAAATAGTTTTCTTCCAGCAAACCCAGGAGTGAAAGAGAGATAAGATAAGCTGTGAGGACTACTATTTATTATATTTTGTTTTATTTACGTTTCTGAAAATAGGCATCACTACGCATGTAAAATGTGTTACAAATAAATCTTTATTACAAAGAAAACAAAAATATTTATATATTATACAAAAATTAAACTTTCTTATAACCATTCCCCGACGTGACCCAAATTTATATTTCAGCGAAACTGTGGAAACTCAGTGCTACAATAACATAATTAAAGGTTTGCCCTTTTGGAGCGATTTCATGCGGTTTACGGGATAACAAATTACAAGCTACTGAAAAAACACATCCATTTTTATGTTGTTATTTTGCCCGTTGCCAAGACCATAAATATGAATGATAAACATTATACTTAAAACATATAGAGTGTGATAAATGAGTTTATAGTGACGCAATACTGTTTAAGTTTAAATTAATCTTTAACAAACGCTACAAAAAAGCTTAGTTTAAATTATATTATAATACCAAAATACAAGTTTAAGACCATAAATGAACTGTATTAATTTTAATTAATAATAAATAAAATTATTCCTAGGTCATACAAAGCTTCTGACCTAGAATCCCCGAGTCGTGAATGGCAATATTATACATCTTTAACTGGAATACAGATAATATATTCTTATTTGTTTCAATGCGGAAAACGAATTCGCTAACCAGTAACCGAAAGTGAACCATCTCCCACTGGAACATTGTAGTTACTATAAACAGTGATTGCAGACTATACTCTAGGTTCTTAGTGATAAGAGGATTTATATTCTTTAATCTGATTTAAGAAACTTGGTCGTCTCTTCGCAACCCATACCTCAGCGCCTGAAGATAAGTCTTCGATTAGTGCATCCTGTTTATATTGTCTTACGTTGCCGAAACGTGAAAATTCTCTACCTCACAAGACTGAGTTCGCTGAGAAAGTTATAGAAAGGGCTACGCTCAAGGTTTCTCTGATAGATTTGATTTAAAATAAAAAATCTGCAGAATAATCAATGTCAACGCAATATACATAGCTCTTCTAGCTAGCTAATGACATAGCTTTTCGAGGTAATAAAGTGAAATGGTCATGGTCACATTTGTCGGAGAACCTACTACTTGGGGTGGAAAAGTGCTTTAGCGAAGACCATGCGTTATCAAACATAGTGTCGAACGCCCCCTACCTCACAGATAAAAATAACGATTTTTACAGGGCGGCTGGCTAAAACTAAATACAGGTAGCCATATTCAGCAGTGGACTGCCGCAGGCTGGTGATGATGATAAATCTCATAAACTCACAAACTAAAAACTAGAATTTAATACAATCTATTTCACACTGCAACTCACCAAGAGCAGTTTAATTCTGCACCGTGGAAAATTAACCTGCTTAGCTACGTTATATATATTCACACGTTTGAGAATAATTTACGGAGAATTAGATGAGTCGCAGAGGGTAATTACAGGACTTCTTAGCCCGACCATAGATAGACCAGAAAATATTTATATTAATACCTACTACAACCATTGCAAAGGTGTTTACAAAAATAAACCATTGTTAATGTATAAACCATTATAAATGAATGTACTAATCAATATATGCAAATGGCTCAACTGATGCATTGACAACTGCATCACTTGTAAGCCATCAGTTCTACTTTTGGTATAGACCTTGGTCTTTATTTCCAATATAGATGTTTGACGATATATTTGCGATCGTTGTAATGGTACTGCGGCGTGCTGGTGAACTGATGTAGGGTTTAATAGATTAAACTATTGATAGACTTGCTAATATTATATTTTAAAGTTTTTCGTACGATGTAATTAGAGTTTTAGCATTTTAGCTTGATACATGTCATACGATGTCACACTTTTTTCACCCCTCCCTCCCCTTAACACGTAACGTAATTTATGGATGGTCCGTTATTAATATTTGAAGTAAATGTTACTGCGATGTTGTTTAAAGATTAAATAATACGATTTTTAATAATAAAAAGCATGATTTTTCATATAACTCTTAGTTAAATTTACTATCACCATAATGAATAAACCTTTATGTGTTAATATTGATAAGTAAAATAAATAAATAGCTTAAACGTTATCTATTAATAAACGCAGTAATTAATTTGATTTGACTAAAGATAGCAGGTTTCGTCGCAGAGACCAATAAATTGCGACCAAATAAATATATCGTGTGGGATCAAATTTATTACTTAACATTTATAACTATGGACAAGGTAAAGTAAGGAATGAGGACTGTGAATATTAACTGTACTCGGTGTCCGCCTCTGAACTCCAAGACTAGGATAAAACTTTTAATAATAATTTAAGAGCTAATAAAAACATTATTTATTCGTTACGATTATTTTACTAAGAATTTATGTGTGGTATTAATCATATACCCTATCTCCGGCTATACGCATACAGTTTCTGTCAACGGCCCTGCACAGATCGGCACTCCATCTGTCCGGGGATGTTGTGAGTCACAGTTAGGGCTTACAATTCGGGATTCCGGGATCCCGAATACCGAAATCCCGGACGATTTTTGTCCGTTATTAAAAACCGGTATTTATGTAAAAATACCGTAATTTTGGTATTACATTAGTTGATAAAAATTGAATTAATGCGCAATATAAATCTAATTAAAATAATATTAATTAATTACAAGAAATTTTTTTTGAAGATAAACAAATAATTTTATTCTATTAAAATCTAAATCTGGCACATTTATTATATGTAAAATGTAACATAAAATTTAATATATACTTTTTTTTACTTGCATGTTTTTTTGTATCTATCTACTCCTACTCTTTATGTAATAAAATAAATAATATCTACTTTTTTCAGACAATATTTATTGGATTTCATATATTATTTGTTAACAAATCAATATAACAACTGAGATAAGTAAAAATATAACTAGTAAATTTTTTAACAATAATACCGGTTTCAATACCGGTATCCCGATATTTCGAATTTTAAATATCAAATACCAGTATTCAAATTTTAGTTCGGTATTGTAAGCCCTAGTCACAGTCTACGTTTGCGATCTTGTGACGCAATCTTCACTCCTTCATTCGTCTACACCAACCGTTGTTGCTTTACCAACGTAACTAGCCATTGGCACTTCAGTATGCTAACTCGATGAGCCACGCAGCACCCCTCAGGGAAAGCCTATGTCGAGCAGTAGAGTGACACAGGCTGGTGATGATGATTTTTTTTATAACGAAGCAGACAAACAAGCATGTGATTCACCTGGTCATCACCGGCGCCCATACACGTCCTCAGCACAGTAGCCGTCCCAATATAATATTATTTTAAGTCACTTTACCGATGCTTAAAATGCCTTTCAACTTCAAACATCAAAAACTCTGATTACATGTGTCCGTTTCTGACCTAAAGTTATGTGGTAGAAATACAGCACGCCAAAATTTATTTTAAACTTTCAAAAATAATATACTGTTCGATGTGAATTTTATACTTTATACACAAATATTATACACTGAGAAAAATATATTTGTAAATAATTGTAATAGGAGCATTGGGATTGAAAATATTCATTGTGTTAGATAACGGTGCTATTTATGTAATTCAAAGTATTTCTTCCTTAGTCAGCTATGACAGGATTACATAACATGTACATACTCGTATATCTGGTTCATTGTCGATTCATTGTATTGTTTGCTTCACTGGTGAAAACGTTGTAAACAAGCCATAAAATAGTTTTCGCGTTAACATACGACTTCATGCACATATTATTTTTGTAATTTCTTTCTACCTACACGTTACTTTTTATACCTAATCGTGTTATTTCTTTATACCTAATCGTGTCCTAATTACCCATCCAAATACCAAATATCCACTTGTAGTTTTTCTGAAAAACAATAATTATTGTTTTACAAAATATCGCTTTTGGTTTTTAAAATCAATTCCAAAAACAATATAGGCTTTATAGATAAGCAATGCGTATATTTTACGCTGGGGATTTAAAATATTTTTTATTGAAATCCAAGGCAAATTATAAAATACAAAGTCTGCATTTGCTGGAAAAATTCTAAATATTTTCAAATTTTATCTCTGTCTCTTGTTCTCTGTCTCTCAGTCTCTTGTTTTTGTCTCAAATTGTGAAACAACATTGCCGCGAATATTGACATGCGGTATTGGGGCCGCCAACAAAATTTGTTTATCTACCGTCAATGCCCGCCTAAATTTCCTGTTCCAAACAATATAGTGGCATTCATATCACTGGCTACGCAGTTGTATTTAGTAGCAGTATAATTCTAGCCGTTTAACCGTTTCCAACCGTTTTACACATGCCCACAAATCAATCACACAGCTGCTGACGCTACGCTAATCGATAATTTTCAATTAATATACTCTTGTAACCACAAGCACTATCATATTTAATAATGTAATAGACCGCATGTCGCTGAATAGTCATACATTCTGTCTGGCTATTCAGCGATTATATCAGGGATGGCGAACCTATAAACATCTAAATGTCATTCTTTCTAATCAATATTTAAGGTTGCCATGACGTGCTATCAATCAGTGTTTACTAAGATACTACTAAAAACTAACATAATACTACTAATTTTTTTAATAGGATTAAGTTAGTTTTTAGTAGTATCTTAGTATATAAAAAAAGTTCTGTTTCGGGTTATTGGTTCAACATCCCTAAACTATGTACATATGTGTATATATAATAGACTTTTTGAATAATCTTTAATTTTTCTTCTTTCGTAAACTACCACTTCACTTTTCAGAATGACTCAAAGAAAATTTTAAAAACCTGTACTAACACACAAGAACTCGATATGTAATCATATCGAGACACAATTAGGAGCACAGGGCCACAATTGATCACATTACCCTGGAAGTAAATTTCAAAGTGACGACGACGTGGTCGCCACAAGTACCGTCCTGATTCCCACGAGGGCGAGAAGCGACTAATGGAGAGCCATTTCGCTGAGATGAATGATAGCGAATGGAGATCCCAGGTCTCTGCCAAACCCTACAGGGGATAGGCGTGAATATATAAAAAAAAATTTCACACTGTATAGACATTAGTGTGCATACAGAAGATGTTGTTGATACTACAGATAAGTTGAAATGTTTGGTGATGTCGTTGGTTGCAGTGAGAGCAAACGCGGCGGCGGCGACCGGCTGGCGACGCCGCGGATGTCGCTTCTTGGAAAGCCACTCAGCTACCGCGCAACGCGACGCGACGCGCGCTACCGCCGCTTACAATCCAAGTTCTACAATTTTCTAGAACGGCCAAGAGGTGCAAAGGCTGTCCTTTATCATATGATTGTGTAAGTTTTATAATCAATCTCGAAATTTAAAAATAAAAAATATGCTAAGTATCATCATCATTAACCTACGACACAAAATTTTTCCTTATAACTTAAAAGATCCAGTCCATAATATTTATTTAATTATTATCCTATAAATAAATTAATTTTCTAGCCATATTTTGTCTGCCTATACGTGTACAAAGTATACTCGTAGGGATAAAAAGTTCCATTCTACGCTTCAAAATACAACTATGTTCCGCACGAATTGATGGCGGAAAATGCACCAATAAACATAATAATTAGCTGCTCTTGTTATAATTAATTTAAATTAATTATTGTCCTAAAATAAATTATTCATTAACAAAATATTTCATGAGATCAGAGAAATGTTAATTAACTCTGGGCTAATCTGTAGATCTTCCTTGAACATGAAAGTATACATTGCAAAAATATAAATTTAACTAAAAGTAACGCACATTTTAGGTGACTTAGATCCAATGAACTGCCACAAACTGATGATGATGGTGGATGAAATTAAACAATCATATATTCATCAAGGTGGAATACGGGTACCTCGCTGTTTTTCCATTGTATTGTATGAATTTCGCTCGCCTTAGCACCGTTCTCAAGATTTGTACGTGTTACTACGCTAACTTTTATCGTATTATCTCTACGTTTTATCTTTAGTATAATTTCTAGTTCTAGTGTTGTTTATACACAGTATTCTAAATAGAAAAAAATAAAACTATTTACAATGAAGCAAGAACAATAATGTTATGATAGATAAATGTTGGATTAATTAAGCATGCAAATCACGTCACGCCACATGTAGGTACATGAATGGACCCGATTTAGAAAACAAATTAATAAACGTATAAAATATTACCCTCAATTATTACATAAACACCATTACTGATTAATATTATCATTAGTAAACAAGTTAGGAAAAAATTTTCTTCTTCAAGATCTTTTAAAAATCACTTTATATAATAAGAAATTCTTAGATACATTCTAGTGCCATTTGAAACCATTGATCGATTGTCGACCATCCATCATTTTATTTATTTAGTCATAGTTCCTGCAAGGTAAGTGTGGGTTAGTTTATAAAATCCCACGTTACTTTCCTGTGAAACTCAAATCGAGTAAATGTTGTTACTTCATTCATACATAATCTTGTTGTTTCTAATAAATAAAAAGGTTATTAGGTAAGAGGATATATTTCTACAGATTTTTTTTTAAATAAATTTGATGAAAAAGTAATATTATACCAAATTCTTAGAGCTTTTAAATTTCAATTATTACTGGTTTAGATCAAAATTGTCTATGGTTTTAATGAAATACAACCATCTATAAATGACCCAAATGGCTATAGCGAATTGTTCGCATGCCATACAAAGGATCGTGGATGCCTTTCTTGCATCAAGTGAATTAATTGTATGGTCTACAAATATTTATTCCAAAACTGAAAGTTTGATATGTCGTTCGTAACCTGTAATAGAATCCACAATAGAGCAAATCGTCGTGTGAGACTAGCTTTTAATTAATTGTATTTAATTTTAATAGTAAACCTTAGAAATATGTATGTATATGAAGATCATTTTGAGATAATAATCAAATTATCGACTTTTTTTCTCTAACAATTTATCACATTCTCCGCAATTTAAATTAAAGCAAAATGAGTTTTAATTAAAGCAGAAGAGCAATATGATGTAATGTAATATGGATAATACATTATTTTAACTTTGTGACCAAAATAAAAGTTAAAATTTTAATAAATATACTTAAAATGAAAATATTAAGAAATAGATATACTGCTAACCATTTATAAATTAACACGAGCAAATGTGTATATATTCAATATAATATAATATATTGTTATTTTTAGAAACTGTTCTATTTTTATTAACTATTCTCTTTATAGCTATGAAACGCAGTTACAAGTGGTAGCCTATTTAAGAATAGAATCATTCATTCTTATAATTTTCACTTAGGTTCCTGATGGTGTTCATGTGTCTGTCTCTGTCGGTGTTTTCAACAATTGAAGAATACGAAGCTAAAGCGGGCATTGTACTCTTCTATATGGAGACTGTGGTTGTCGTCTGGTTTGCCATCGAATTCATTTTGAGGTAAAAAGGTTAAGTAATTGTCTTCAAATCATAATTACTGTGTATTTTTAAAAGTCTGTCCCATGAGTGTTGTACGAGGCGACTCTGGGAGCAAATACTACCAGATTGGCAACAGCGTTAACCTAACCTAATAAAATATGTAGTCCCTAATTCCCTAGTCAAGCGTCAAGCTATACGTGTACTTATCCCCATTACGGGAATCGAACTCGCGACCATTGACTATGTAAGTGATGACTTCGTCAAGTAGATCGTTATAATTATAATGTCATCTCATTATCTGTTCATTTTATTTATGGTATAAATGATGATGTTTTTGAAATGGTACTATCGTAAAGGTGCAGTTAGTAATCCAATAAAAGCTTTCCAACGGTCATATAATTCATTACTCAACGTAGATGGATTAGCCTGCCTTCTGCATAATGTCCGTACTTTTTACCCTACTTTTCATACGAAAATGTCACAACCTAACACAGTTATAGTTCTGACGTACCTACAAACCTTCTTTGCTTAAAGGCCGGACTGTGGCGTACACGTTTTAATTATGTATGCCAGAACTTGTCGCCTTTCGTACGCGAATGACTTGCAATACACAGGGGAGGCTAGGAAACTAGAGGAACTATGGAAGTTTAATGAGCTATTTATTCTCTTACTTAAAACATTAGTGTGTCAGTAAAGACAATAAATAAAAAGAATTTGAATGTATATACATGTTTTGTGTATGTAAAGCGCATAATAAAAAAATTTATTGATTTCCTTATTGCTACGAAATAAATTTAATATTATTCATTTTACATATCGTCGATGATATTCTTGAGTAACAACAGGTTACTCAGAAAATCGAATACCTGAGTGACCTGCTGCAAAAAAGAATCCACATTTTATGTTTATCATTACAAATACAATTAATTTTTTGTCTTAAGGCTATGGTCTTCAGGATGCCGGTCTCGATATCAAGGATCAATAGGCCGCCTCAAATTTTTAAAGCGTCCTTTTTGTATAATAGGTAAGTAATATGAAAGTTTTACATTGTATGTACATATAATATCTGCTCGGTTTTATTTTTCGTAAAACACTGAAATGTAAATATTAAATGTAATTTGACAAAAAAAATTCGCGTGAACAACCAAGCAAAAGTCACGTTTCGTCTATAAACTGTGGCGGAGTGACCCTATTTCAGGTGCGAGCAATCTGCTGTGACCTTCACATTTCGGCGTTGCTCCCTAGAGTACTGGTTTCGTGCGACCGCTGTTTCGCTCTCTAGGGAGCCGGCCCATCCTGAGACCGCATTAACTGGCAAACATGCCGCACATTTCTATATTCGGTTTTATTTCTAGTCGCTTCAATTACACAACAACATACCTACCTTTTCGTAAGAAATGTTTTTCATGTAACTTTTCAAAACAAATCTTGTCGGAGTGGCTAAGAGTAAAAATATTCCAAATTTTTCTATTTTCACATATAAAAAAGACGTGATTGAAACGATTTTTTATATAAATTTCAAATTTTAAAATTTGTATCTTCTAGATATAATATGTACTGACAGCGGACCCATTTCTCTTAAGAGAAATAAAACTTAAATCGAATGCACATCTACTAAGCTACTCAATTTTTAAATCTCTATATATTTTCCTCTTTCGTTTCTTTTTTTTAAAAAAGACTAGTAATATTTTATTATTAAATACCAGAATTCGTGTTAACCATTCTAACTAAGCTAATAGTGTTTATGCTAGGAGAATATGGTTCACATCAATCAATGATGAAAAATAAATTTACTGTTTGATCAACTAACAACCTTATGTGAACGGCAGATGTGACAACAATCATGGCGTCGCTTGTGGTGCTTGGTATGGGTTCATCGGGGCAAGTTTTCGCGGCGTCAGCTCTCCGCGGTTTGCGCTTCTTTCAAATATTGCGCATGGTGCGCATGGATCGTCGCGGGGGCACCTGGAAACTGCTGGGTTCCGTTGTTTACGCACATCGTCAGGTTTAATGTTTACTATATTTACATCAGGAGTACCTTATGAATAGTGCTCAATACTGCGCACATTTATTTTTATAGACCAACCCAAATTAAGTTAAACATACGCGTATTTTTATACGTTATTGTTACTGCGGAACGTTAAGATTTTGATAATATATTTATGTAACTAGCGGACGAACTGGATCATGATGACGAAGCTGGAACTATATTAGAGGCAAAATAATAATAGTAAATACACGTGCGAATAGATTAGTTATAAAGTCAGATCGGCGTCTGGGCAAGGTAATTTAAAACACGTGTGCAGTGTGGAATGATTTATGTGTATAACACAAAAGTGTGTGGGATTTGAGGAGTAATTGAAATGTTAATTACTTTACGATATTCGTATTTATAGGTTATGCCATACACACGACTATTTATAACATGCTATGTAAGCGACTTTCCATTAAGCGTTTCTGTATGATGAGTCAGCAAAAGGGAACTGTTAGCAATTTCCTGTTTTTGCCTTGTTAATCGTATAAACGCAAATCAACACGATATCTGCTTACATTCTGTTCAAGTTAAAAGGTACTATTACAATACAGAGGAAATAAAAGGAAACCTAATCAACAATCCAGTTATTCCAGTTTTTCATAGAAAAAATATATGTATTGAATATAAAGTGACTATTATATATAATATATATATGTATATAGAATAATAATAATAAGAATAAAGGACTTGTGACAGTTTTATACAAAATTTATTTATTTTTCCAGAACAGTATTGGTTCTGGTTAAGTATATATATATATATATATATATATATATATATATATATATATATATATATATATATATATATATATATATATATATATATATATATATATATATATATATATAATATAATATATATATATATATATATATATATATATATATATATATATATATATATATATATATATATATATATATATATATATATATATATATACTTAACCAGAACCAATACTGTTCTGGAAAAATAAATAAATTTTGTATAAAACTGTCACGAGTCCTTTATTCTTTAGAAAAATACTAATTATTGATATTATACTACAACCTTATTAACAAAATTAACCGAACATAAATTACCCAAACATATGTCTCAAAGAATTGAATTTCTATTAAGCTCTAAGAGTGCTATTTTTTGTCCTATTCCATTCGTTTGATTCATATCAGTTATTAGTATATGCATTGTATTTAACAATCATCAAGTTGTTATATCAAATATAACTTCATCTACACGCGGTTAAATAGAAATTTTAAGAAAAAAAGGGAATTTTTAGCACACAAACTTAAATCTGAGCACATCTATAAACGTTAGCTACTCCTAATCGTGCCGAAATACAGAGGAAGTTCTGATGACCTTCATGATATTGTAACCGTTTTAACATTAAACTTAAGTGTTACAGACAGGTAATGGAAAGGAATATTACCTATGTAAGTACTTTCAACTTGACAACACAAATCAAACTAGATTAATCGAGCAGTAGGCTGTTGACAAAATTTGTATACCCTCAGGCATTTCAATATATACACATTTATTTTTTTTATATATACACTAGCCTTTGCCCGCGGCTTCGCTCGCGTGGAATTTGGTCTGCCACATTAAGTTTCGTGACAGATCAATTTAAATAATTATTTTTTTTTACTTAATTTATGATTCACAATTTTGGTCATAGTGGCTTCCACATAAAAGGTAGATAGGTATATGCTGTCGCGGACTTTTATTTAGAACTATTCAAGACAAACAGTCCTACGGTACATACTTTGTGTAACTCCAATGGTTTAGGCAGCGTACGCCAAGATAGCTCTCAGAGGCCAGATTTTTTCCGACTTAATTAACATGTATCGTTTTATTAAGTTAAAAGTAAATTTACCAAAAAAATTACATAAAATCATTACAAATATGTCATTCCGACCTATATTACTGTAAAGTTTCATCCAAATGCATCCTGTACTTTTTTCGTGAAAGAGTAACAAACACATACACTCACAAACTTTCGCATTTATAATATTAGTAGGAAGTAGGATAGGACAAGTAGGACTAGTAGGATTAGTAGGATTAGTAGGATAGTAGGACTAGTAGGATATAATTTTAAGAAGAATTGAATACTGATTTTGGGACTACTTATTATTTTTCGATCTATTGGCATCAATATCATAATTGTATCGCTTGGATCCTTATTGCACAATACAATCCAATTATATATATACATACATATACATATACATACATATAGGATACAACTAAAACAAAAATAATATCACTTATATTATTGTCAACATAAATAAAAACTTTAATTATTCTAAACCACAATTAAATCAATTCATCAATCACTATTTACTAGCTTGAAATATGGTTAATATCATAATATATTACAATTGATTGATTAAAAATATATGCTTTAATTCGTTTTTTATTAATTGATCAATCAAACACCGACTCATACACGTACTTTCAAAAAATGACATAAATAATTTTGTTTCAGGAATTAATAACCACGCTATATATTGGATTTCTTGGGTTGATATTTGCATCATTTTTGGTTTATTTAGCAGAAAAAGACGTTGCTGACACTAAATTTAAAAATTTCGCCGAAGCGCTATGGTGGGGAGTTGTAAGTAAAGTTTGTAACAAAAATTTTAAAATATTCTTTACATATGAATATATGTATTTTCTACAAAAATATGTACATTTCTAGCCGCCATAGAAATTAGTTATTCTACATAAAATAGCACGGTCAAAATATAACTATATTATAGTTTTCAGAAGTAAAATTTCTTTATAATTCAGTTTTAAAATAAATTTTAAAGTATTTTAATTCCAGTAGGAGCTATTTTCATAAATGTTACATTGAAATAATTATTTATAAAAACGCTTCGACTTGACACAAAGTGACGACGAGTTTTACGTTGGTAAATATGCTAGTCTGGAACAAGCCTATTCGTTCTTGAAAACGCCGTGGTCAGAAATAAAAAATGAAAGTGGCACTAAACTAGTTTCGTCAAGAGTACAAACACTCAAAAGAGCAGAACAATACACTGTTCTGCTCTTTAGAGTGCTAAAAGCACGTTCAATTCTATCGGAATTTAATAATTGATGCCCACTGCTTCTTCTATTGTACATTAAGCTGTTAAAATTTTCTGATATCGCTTATAGTACATTTATACTTTATTAATAAAGGCATGCTAATTTCTTGAAATTGCTATTTAATTATTATACAATATTTTATTTTAGATGTTACAAATGTTGAACATATAAATTTTGCAATATCTAGATTACGCTGTGCACGGTGGGATACGGTGACATGGTACCACAAACCTGGCAAGGAAAATTCATTGCTTCATTCTGTGCTCTCCTGGGAATATCATTCTTCGCACTTCCTGCTGTGAGATTCTATTACAGTAATTCGTCTAAAGATAAATTACTATTAAGATAGAAATAATTTTTAAATATATTTATGTTTTTCACTAGGGTATTCTAGGATCCGGCTTTGCACTCAAAGTGCAACAACAACAGCGACAGAAACATATGATTAGAAGACGTCAACCAGCTGCTACTTTAATACAGGCCCTGTGGCGATGTTACGCCGCCGACGAACATTCCATGAGCATTGCCACTTGGAAAATTCATCAAATTCCATTACCAAGTCCACAAACTAGGTAATTTTTTTTATTATTAACGGTACTACTTTGGTAAACTTTTCTTCATTTTCAAAAAGTTTTTATAGACATGAAAGGCAAATGAGAATGCGAATAACCTGAGAGTGAATAATCAAAACCAACACTGTACACCTCCAACACCAGGGGCAATGCACATACAATGTTTACTTTTAAGAAGGAAATTATGAAAGGAAATAAATGAGGGAGATAGAAGGGAGAAGAACAAGGAAAAAGCTCTTACCGATCATCGAAGAAAACACAGTGCAAGGCTCAGACGGACAACTTAGTCTGTGAATTCTGGAGACAAGAATTGAAGAAGCTCCACGGTCTCTTTATCTGTGTGAGTCGTGACGCCATCTTGTTACGCATGAAGTGAAGGTAGGACGTTTTCTCAACATTAGCAGAAAATAATCAGTAAGCATGCGGTTATTGATTATTCGACCTATTATATAACCTAATTCTGCCACCGGACACCCAATATTTATTCATATAATATTATATATACATACCCGTTTACAACCACGTAAGAGTTCAAATTAAATGAATACATAGGACAATTATTCATAGGTAAAAATATGGATTCAAACTTACCTAAAGGAAGGAATAAAAAGTGCTATTTAAATGAGGTTATGATACTGTATATATATATATATATATATATATATATATATATATATATATATATATATATATATATATACATATATATATTCCGTGAAGGCTTTATGCTAACGATATAGAACTAAAGCTGCATATTCTGGGGTAGTGAAGCTTCAAGTGTTGCATAATTATACTGAAGGTGTTGGCAATCTCACTAAACCTCCAAATTATGCAGATGTATTCGTTTGTGTAAGTACACTGAGGTGTTAACAGACAAGTGTTGAAAATAAGCTTTTTTAAATAAACAAAACCAATGTTTAACCTATATAAACTCCTTTGCAAAAAAACAGGCACCTTACAGTCATTGGCTTTTCTATGGATAATACTAATATTATATTTTTAGTACGTTATTAGCTTAGGTAACTAGAATTTTCTTTTTTAGAATATTTTTAACACTTAATCCTAGAATCGGTGTTTTAGTCAATGTAAACAGAAATTCATGAAAATAGACATTTTTATGGGTATAGTGAAATTAAGGCTACGAGTATTTTTAAGACTATTAATTAATAACGAGTATAATCTGATGGTGTTCTGTGGAATGTATTGCCTCTCAGCCGAGATCACATGTTTAAGCTCCCTGATATTTTGTGGAGGTCGTACTCGCTTTCTCGTCGGTGCTCGTCGCGCTAGCCAGTCCAAACAACGAATACCGACACATGCATATAAACATCTACGTCGCCAGAACTGTAAGCCCATTATAATCCAAGTAAATGGCATTTTCACGCATTACAGTCAGTGTGGGTTGTGCTTATTGACAAAGGATTTCTGTTACGTACCTTTGCGCATTTACTGAGCCATTTTCAATAAATACTATCTCGGTACGATAGCTGGAAGATACGCCCGCCCAAAACATAACAGATCCTCCACTACAAGGTGTGATTTCTTCAAAACACACGTCAGCATAGCATTTTCTTGGTCTTCGTAATACTCGCTGACGTCAGTCCTCACGATACAGACAAATCCGAGTCTCATCGGAGAAGGTTGACTTGCGCTCCACGTACCTCTTCATGGTTTATTTTTTAAGATCTATATAAATGCATTTGCGGTTTCTCAGCGTCCAAGTCACTAAAAAGCGGTCGTCTCGTGGTTGTATGCACATTTTCTCCCAGAACCTTGCCTTATCTAAATGGAACCTTTCTCTTGGTATCGAGTCTAGGTTCTTTAGACCGCTGAACGACTCACGATTACCCGTTGTTGTAACTTTTCTTTTTATGCATTTTACTACCGGAAATTAAATTTTGAAGCTTTTCTTTTAAAATGGTTACATAGTAATTGCCGTTATTTAGTAAATTTTATTTTTTTATATTATATTATACGCTTTACACTCATAGCTACACTAAGAATTCTGTGTTGTGTTGTGATAAGGACATACACTCCTAGACTCAGAATAAATACCCATAGAGTATAAACCACACATATGTATATGTATGTACCTACTACTGGTGATTACAACCCTTGACTCGGAGAGCAAACACTTTACCACTAAACATATTTAAGTTATCGATTCTGAGAAATTTCGATTGAGGAAAATATAGATGTCAAATTAATTTTATGAACAAGGACAGTGCTCTTAATAATCTTATCCACGACGCTGCTCTTATGTTGTTACATTAGTGGAAAAAAATTACATTATATTTCATTTGTATAGTGGTCTGAACATTGACCAAATAGAAAAACAACAAAAGCACAATCCTCCAAATGAAGCATGTGAAGTCGTTTTCAAAAAGCTTTTGCTAAAAATAAATGACGAGCTCATATGTTTGACAGTCGGGTTATGAGCGCATCGTTCAAGAACAATGCGTCCTTTGTATCGAGGCTGCCGACAATTCGCCGACACAAAAGTACGTCTCTGCATTCTCCCGCACCACATTCGAAGCCCGCACATCGATACGACGTCAACGCTAGCGCAGAAAACCTTGGTGAGTTCTAATTTAAATACATATTTTTATAACCCTAATAAATTTAAGTTCTCAAAAATATAATTACGCCAAAGCCATCTTACGATAAATCCTCAGTATTGGCGGGTATTTCAAAAAAAGATATTTCGTATAAGATCACACTGTTTTGTAAATATATAATGTGAAAATTATCAAAAAGACTCTTATGATCAGCTTGAAGAACAAAGATACAAGAAATGCAACGTAGAAACTCTACAAAACAGACAAGCATTATACATTACACAATGAATGTCGCAATACAAAGTTATTAATAATCACAAGCAGAATAAAAGATGAAGATAATAATAGAAATTTGTGTAACGCCGCAACCGCTTTAAATGAGGTTGATTATTTCAAGTACAGAATGGGGTAAATGACCAAACACATAGAGCAACAGAAACATATCCAGTGACAAGCTACACACACAGCGCAATGCAAAATGTGAATCCTTTTTGGTAGAATGGAGCGTGATATGATGTTGCCCTGTTTCGTAGATAATCGTACATCGGGCGGGGAGCATACGTGTTGCCTACTTCATTGTTGGAAAGGCTGCTTTCAAGGTTCTATTCTTACATTTTTAAAAGGCACTATGGCATGACAGTTACCGTCGATAAACTTTGCTGCGTTTCTTATTAATTCTTATTAGCAAATACTTTCCAGAAAATATGTGAATACACTAAAGCGAATATGTTGACGTGCTGTCACTGGCCGGACTGAGAATTCGACCGACTGTAGTAGCTACGTCTTTAGCTCCAGACACGATTGCTGATACTCTACTTCCCTTCTACCTTTTACAATATTTTTTTTCACTTTATTAAATACAAAGATGCACCCGCGTAGATGAAATTTCGCTTAGAATAACTTCAAATATTGCAACCAGAAGCTTCCGATACTTATTATTATGAACGAGTGGCTTCCAAAGTTTAAAAATCGCTTCGCGTAAGAGCTAAGGTACATAAGAACAAAACAATATTGTTTTTTTAATGAATGCAGGACTTGCGTTCGTTTGCCGCTGGTAGAAAGCGGCTCGCACAATGAGTTTCCAGACTATATAAGCCGACTAGTGTACCCAATATTACTGGAATGGCTTTATTTAAAGCTTTTATTTTTAAGCTCGATTATAAACCTTCAAATAAACGGTAATTAGGATTTTTACACTGCTTTGCATTTATTTATGCATGCCAGATAGCTCATAGGAATTCTGTAAAATATTGAAATTCGTTCATCGAACAGGTAGTTTATTTATACTTACCTTATAGGTTATAAATATAGTAGACATTTTTTGATTTAATATTTATAATGATTCTCCCAGTTCAAATAGTTATATCCGCCTGTCTATGCTTTGTCATTCCCAAACTCGTGTAATAACAGGTATATTTTATTTTAAAATAATCAATATAATATTCTACTTTAACACAACCTTTTTATCGATCATATCGATAAAAACAGACAATTAACGATTACACAAAGGTACGACTTTAGAATGAGATATATTCTAACTTGTTATTCACGTCAATATTACTACTATGGTTGTAATTAGATACAAGGATGTACAGCATCAAATATGAAATATAGTTATTATATACTGTATGTAGCTTAAGCATATCAATTTCACATAGGTATTAAAACATATAATGTAAAATTTTTGTGATGCTGAGCCCATTATAAGTAATAATAAAGAAACATAGTTAAATTAATTTGACTATATATCGTATATTTTAATGTAGTAAAACACATTAACAATTTTATATGTATTGGCTTATCTTCGTTTTCTGTGGGCCGTAAAACTTCAAAAAATGAAAAATGGTTGGAGTCTACATCTTTTTAATCCAAATATAAATATTTAACGTGAGCCCTAATAGAATCTAAGTATATGCCTAAGAAGACTTATCAATTACTATCACAATCGGTCTAATAAAGGTCTAAAATTCGTCAATTATTTACAAGTGTTAGTTACAAATACATACAAATATAAAAAGAAAGAGAATACATAGGAAAGAAAAACGTCATAAAAAATCGTAGAAACAATTAATATAAATAAAAAAGTTAACAGACTGACATTTGTTAAAGATAATGTAAATTTCTCACGTTGAATAAATAAATAAAATGATAATATTTTTCAATGGTGTGACGTTGTGAAATAATATACAATAGCTACAGTATGTGTCACGCTGTATATGTATGTACCTACACCTCAAACGGAATGAAGCCATGAAGTTTTGTAAGTATGTAGGTAGCATCTTGAAAATTGAGTTCACAATATTTTATGTAAGAGAAAACAAAATATTTCTTTGCCATGTTTATTTATGCCATCGACAATACGATTTTTTATCAAAATAAATGAAACTTTTGCATTTATGATTTCGTGAAGAGACACTACATCTCCATAAAGCCACTTCCTATTTATTTTCTAATAGAATAGTATCAAGAATACGAACTATGTTATTTTTTCAAAACATACCTTTAGTATATACCTAAAGTAAAGTAGTTAGTGAGAGAAACATAAAATAAAATTAACTGAAACAAAGCTCTCGACTAACCTTAAAGACGTCGAATACTTAAATGGGCGTTCTGTTCATAAATGAAACTGCATTTATAACGATTTCCTGTATTTCTTTGATTCTACAGCCAATAAAAACATTTACGCATCAATAAGTACCGTTTTAAAAGCTTTGATCGCTTAAAAGAAGCTACTTAACAACAGAGTAAAAGTGAGTCGTATTTAAAATAACAATCAATGGTCACACTATCACATACAACAAAGAGTTTTTAAAGTAAACCCATGGTAACACTAATGGTCAGGCTTGACAGGAGAAGTACCATACAACACCAGCGTCAAATGTTAGTGAGTTTAACGTGTTACTGCGTTTCGTACAGGGATTGCGGAAAACTGGAAGCCCAATTCCTACCACTCCTTTTATTTTCTTCTCGTCTTCCATTACTTCTTTCCTTGCCTCTAATTAAATCTTCCTACCCCTCCTGGTATTCACATCCTCACCTAGTAAGTAGGCAAGCAATGTATCTACAATGTGGATGATCCACTTGCTTGATCGAAGAGAAGAAAAAATTGATCCCCACTTGTTAAAAATGTACTTATATAAATTTTTAAAAGCTATGCGTAACTTTCCACGCGGACTTAACTTAGAAAAGCTAATAAATTATTAAACAAGAGTTAAAGTTTATCTAATATTTTTAATGGATATATATTAAAAAACAATACGTTCGAACATATTCAATACTGACACAAACACAAAAAACTTTCATTATTATATTATTATATATTCACGCTTATCTCCCGCAGGGGTTGTCAGAGACCACAGAGCTCCATCCGCTACGATCCCGGCATACCCTCCCCGCTACCTCCACACTCATTCATCCTTTCATCCATTCTTTCTCTCACATTCATCGCAGCTAAACGGCTCTCCATTAGTCGTTTCTCGCCCTCGTGGGAATCAGGACGTGACGGGTAGCGAACCACTTCGCCTTAATTTTTCAACAAATTAGGTATTAAAATTCGTCTTAGTGAATCCCACGAGCCGCAAGGGAGGATTGAGGTCAACCCCTGCAGAGCCCCGCATGCTGAGGTAAGGCACCACAGTACCCGGGGGAGCCCGATCCAGGGACGGTCGGCACGCTTGCGACTAAGCTCGCCCTTAGCCATGCATCCATTGGCACGGCAGACCGTGAATTGGCGGAGAGGAAGGGAAAGCATAGAGAAGAAAGAAAAGGGCAGGAAAGGAAATGCGGATTGGGGGGGTTACCAGACTTCGAATAAATAGTTATAAATCCATACATATATTTATTCCGATACGGGGATCGAACCCGCGACCATTGACTCCGCGGACGGAGGGCCTCGCCACTGAGCCAATCGCTCGTCAACCGCCATCTTTTAATCCAGACTTAATCTAGGGAAAGAACAGACATAACCTAGGGGAAGAGTTATAGTTTATCTGCTCCTTTCTAATAGATACCTACCTAAAAAAATCATTGTAATCGAACATATCCAATACTGACACAAATGTAAAAAAGGACAAACGCTGGCAAATGCTCTCTTGGTTATTCGTTACACATTTAAAGGATATACACTGACATAAAAAAATGTCATCACGAAATCGTGAAGTTGATAAACGACTTCCAAAAATAATATTATCTAGTCACGCTAACACTAACCTAAACACATATGGTGTATACACTAATTATGTCCAAACCACTAAAATATGTATAATATTTCGTTTCATAGTCCTAAGAAGGAACAGGCAAAACTAGCTTATATAATATTTTATGTTGTCAAGTAATATTTGTGAACATTTATTAGAAGACGACGAGATTCTGGATGATAGCTATCATAATACGATTATAATAATTAATTTCCTAAATAATTAACGTAGTTTAAGGTAATTAAAACAAGACGTATAAACAATATTAGTAATAATATTAAAACAAGTATATCATCTCAACATTTTTACTTACATATCTATAAACATTATACAAAAAGACCAACCGTACGTTTTCTCAACTTAAATCATGTATTTAAAAACATTAGTTAAAAAAATACTTTTTTAAAATATCTTGTCAATCTATCTTTAAAATAAATACTTAATACATCTTTAAAAAATCGTCCACCAATATTTCTATGATGAAATTATATTAAATAACGAAATAACTAATGTGTAGTTGGCGTTACTGACTTAATGCTAGATTTCGCTTATTTAAACAACCAACGCCAACCAAACCTGCGGCAGTCCACTGCTAGACATAAAAGTCTTCCCTAAAATGCGTCACTAGTGGTAGAGCCACGCTGCAGACGAATACTTTGTCTAGAATGGCAAATTATTTGTCTGTACCATGAATGGGTCGGCTCGCCCGGGGAAGTACCACACTCCCGCAGAAAACCGGCGTCTAAGTGGTAGCTTAGCTACCGCGCGTTGTACGGTGAGCGGTCTGAGTTCCGGAGGCCCAACACCCTCTCCTTCCCACTCCCTCTCCGATTCCCACTCCCCCTCCCACTCCCCCTCCCACTCCCCCTCCCACTCCCCCTCCCACTCCCACTCCCATAATTTCACTTTCCTTTAAGGTGGGCAACGCTTCCACACTGCCTATGGCGTTGCGGATGTCTATGGGCGGCGTTGGTTGCTTTCCATCAGGTGACACGCCTGCTCGTTTGCCTTCCTATGCCATAAAAAAAAACACGCGTCCAGTTTCTGCCAGCCAACCTGCGCATATGATCTGAAGGAATGGCGCACTAAATTTATCGAGACGCAGTCACCGCTCCAGCACTCATCTATTCCAAAGTTAGTCAGTTGTCCGACAAACGTGGTACATCAAACTTATGCTATTACAAACTTAAAACTACATTTATAATGTAGTTTTTAAGTTTGTATAGCGAGTATATAAAGTACACAGCAATAAATAAAGTGTGCACATATGTTATGGACTCGACAACAAAAACCAATAACAAAACGTTTTCGTTCAATCTTCCAAGAAAAGCTGTCAATTAATTGTCTATCGATAACCGATTTGTTCATTGAGAAAATTGGCTGTATGGTTTTCAACCCAATTGTTTTTAGGTTAATTAATCATAGACCAGTACCTGCTTGCAAATATACATATTATAATAAACTAATCTATGATTAGTATCGCCGGTATTGTGGTTACGGTCGTAACTTGCAAGTTCGTATTATATCGATTTTATTATGAGTATGAGTCTTAGTTGAGACTTTTTACTCGCATTTTAAATCACGTATGGTTTTCTTTTAGGCCATATGGTACGTGGTGTACGGATTATTGATGAAGGATGCATATAGTATTAACAATGAAGTTAGATTATTTAGGATTGGATTAGATTTTTGAATTGGGAACAAGCTAAAATGTAACAATTTTCAGCGGTTCGTCGAAACAGTGTTCGGTATCAGAGACAAGTAATAGTCACATTCTAAACCGACCTACGATTGCATACTATAGTGTTAGATATTTCTACTGTATCAAATCAAATTATACTTTATTATTTTACTATTATACAAATCTCAATAAAAGTGCTAATAAAAGTAATGTTATAAATCAAACCAATCTATGAAATTCTATTATAAAAATAATTTTTTGTCGCTCAAATTTTTCGTGAATCAGCAACTTTTATTGTCTAAGTCCATACATATTTCAACACAGAATTCAAGTGAAAATTACAAGCTCATTAAGGGTGCAAAGTGTAGAAAAATCTGCATATTTTTGTAAAGTACCTGAAGGCTGTTCGCTCTAGACCGTACTAAAGCGCGCGACGCTTTAGTATTACGCCTACGCAAGAAGCACTCTCGTTGTGAGAAGGCTTGTGATATACCCATCAGACGTTTTACAATTTTTTTACATTACATACTCGAGACTTAGTTTTTAAAATAAGACAATTTTAAAATTCAAATAGTTTTAGAAACATAAAAAATGTTTGAAATTGTGTAAATACGTGAATGGCGATAGATAATGAAGAGTAATTTTTAAACGCAAATATTCTTTATTCTCTAAAATATTATAAAATTTTGGAGTGTCAAATTTCTCGCACCGGTAACGCTGCGTGCTGCTTGACGTCTACCCGCCTCCAAAGGGATTTCACCTCTTTCTGTGTATGATTTAAAATACACCTACATGAAACGTTACTTACTGAAGTATATTTGCTACATTATAGCATATCATTAATGGTCTTAAAATGTAAAATCAATATATTATTATACTAAAATGAAGTTGTCAATCTTAAATGTCGTGACTATCCATACAAGAAGATTTGTTCTTCAAACAACTGTGAAGACAAAAATCATTCAATGAAAATAATAATCGATTACTGTCGATAGGTACCGAGTACACCGATATTTATAAATCAAGCAACTTTTCTTTTTCGATTCGACGACGCTAATCGTATTATCAGTTATATTATTTATATATTCGACGTTTATATGCGACGACGACGTATTATCAGTTATATTGTTTAAATATGGTGGCGTATTTATTATGCAATAAAGTTGGATTAAGGCGTATAAGTGAAGTGATATGAAATAAATGCGTGTATCGTAACTTTTTAAGATAACTGTAAAAGTTCATAGACGGTTTTAGTAGAATAACCACCATTTTATCAAGACGTAACGTGACAAATTAACTAGTACATTCCAAGATATTGTCTACTATTAACTTTTACTTGACACTGGCAAAATAATTAATTGCCATCAAAGAATACAAGCACCAGTAGAGAAGTTTTAATTTACAAGTCTGAGTTGTTTACCGACCAGACCAGTCTCTCGCTTATTATTCGTTGTATTAGACTGAAGCTGAAGCTTAATCAACTTAAACAAAATCCTCGAGTTGTAGAGCCACGAAAATTCTAAAGCTTACTTCGCACCGTTAACTTAAAAAAATAACGCTTATTTTTTTATTACAATACGTTAAATCTTAGGTTATTCAACATAATTTTAGGTTATATTTTGAAACTAAAGTGGTAGAATCACACACGAATTCTTGTGTAGATCCGGAGATCCAGCTCTTTTCCCCTTTCCTTTGCTTTCTTCTTCCCCTGTCATTAAATTATTTTCTCATTATTCATATCCTTACTCTAAAGTAGGCAATGCATCTGCAGCGCCTTTGATGTTGCAGATGTCCACGGGTAGCAGTGATTACTAACAATCAGGTGCAGGGTGTAATCGTCTACCCTATGAACAAAGAAGCATTTTATGTTTAAAAAACTACATGTCATAATATTGCCGTTAAAAAAGGACATATCATAAGTATTGTCTAGCAGTATATTTGTCTAAAATGACCTCGCAACGGCTAATATCCACATTTCGTTTTATTTCTCTTACCTTGGTAATGTGATATAGGTATTATTATTCATCGCAACCAACCATCAAATTCAATTACTTTAATTTATTAATAACATGATGTTCGTATTCGAATTCAATTCAAATATTAAATTTGTTATTAGAATAGAAATACAACACAAAATCAAGTACATAATCTATTTACGTATGCACCCTTTAATCCTTTCACGGCCGCTAAGAATGGAAAAGGAAAATCTGGAAGGTGAATTTAATATTGATTGCACATGAGAATTCAGTTGCGTCTGTGTAAAAATTTAAAAAGCGAATCTTTAAAACACAACACTTTACTGGTGATGTCTGTTTCGAATAAAAAAACATATCGAATTTTTCTTTTAAACTTTCTCTTTACAGTTATTAGTAAATGTCGTAAGCACGTAAGTAAGAAAGAGATACAACATCGATCGATAGTTTGCCTATCCATTAACAAGCAACCACTGCATTGAACTCATTATTTAGGTGTTTCTTCAATGCAGTAAATAAAGACGATGACTATATATATATATATATATATATATATATATATATATATATATATATATATATATATATATATATATATATATATATATATATATATATATATATATATATATATATATATATATATATATATATATTTTTTTTTTATATATATATATTGTTTTTTAAAAAATTTTTTACAACGGGCTATGGCAAGCAGATGGGCGGATTGTAATTTTCTATAACTAATATCACTTAACAATATTCAATGATATTTAATATTAATTAGTATATTACAGAAATTTATCTATGATATTATATCCCTGCTCTGAAACAATGCAGGTACTACAGTAGCTTTAAAATGTAAAGAGAAAAATTTATTTCGGTTGGTACTATGAAGTGGCGCAATGATGAAGTTAGCGTGTGTGTGGGTTGGCAGGCGCGACCCGACCTACCAACAGGAGATCCTTGTGCAGTCGAGCCGTCAATCCTTCACACAGCGAGGAATCGGTGGCAGAGACAGCGTTCTCCAAGAAAAACTCCGACGGTAAGAAATAAATAGGCTCCCGGCTCGACTTGCTCAAGTTAAAAATAATTGTCACTCCAATTAAAAAACCCTTTCAACGACACATTTTCACTTTTACTTTAGCACCTCTGTCTGCATATAAAAAAAGTATAGAGGGCATATAAGCGCATTTGAGCCGTATGCATGAGTATGAATGAACAGGCCCCAAAAAGTAAAGAGTAACTAATTAATTAGTCACAAATAGATTATCCTACTCTTATTATTACCCTTATCGATATACAAAACATACATAAACATAAATATATAAGCATATTATTTACTATTCTGGAAAAAAAGTATTAAGTAAATTGTTATTCAAGTCTAATTCTAATTCTTTGTTTCACTCGTTTATAAAATTATATTAAGTATTGCAATTAGAATAATATATCTAATATATAATGTTAAAATATGATAATAATATATAATGTATAAATGTGTTATAGAAGGGAACTGTCTGCCGTAGTACAGGGTTCGCCCTAGTTCGGCAGGCAGTGAAACAAAATTGTAAACTTGTTAATGATCAATAAATATACTATTAAATTATATTTTGCTGTATTTTCTAAAACTGCTTCTGGATTATACTTTTAATACGGCACTATCTTTATAATTAATTTGGTTTGAGATGCTAAAGCCTGGTGTATTATGGCGGCAAATTGATCATGGCGGTGTTTGTAATCTGTCTGGACTTTATTATTATTATTCACGACAATTGCGGAATCAAATGCACCTGTGTTTTCTGCTTCATATAATACTATCTTTGCATCAGAGCCAGTGTTGCAACACGTTGTTCTCGGTACCATTGGTAATATAATATATTTTTGTAATATAATTAGTTTTATATTAAAATACCAAATTTCATATATCCGAAAAGGCCTCTGAGACGGGATCTTAAATATCCCTTAAACGGACAAAAGTATGCAAATTAAAACAAATAAAATAACCTGTAACGCCTATAAAAGACTAGTGATTTTATGCTACTAGATTTATTTAAATAGGCGTTGGAAATATTTACGGAAATAAAAAAATTACACAAAGTCCTGAACTCAAATCTTGTTAATTACCTTGCAGCAAGTATTTTATGAATATGTTTTCGCTATTTTAAAATTTAAAAAATTTAAAAATATATAGACATAAAATACATACACCTTCAAACAAGCAAACTAAAGAAAATGTTATTTATTTTTGTTATATATTTTTATGTTTTCTTAACTGTTAAGGAATAATAATTCCCCTTATTATTTATTTTATAATAGTTATTATAAAATAAATAATGAGGCTACATGTAAAGACTAATATTATATAATATTTCCTTAACGTTGTAAATATTCTTCTGTTTACGACGGGTATAACATAATAACCCCTGAGCGGTGTGTACGCTCTACAGCTTGCTTGTTGTTTATATACATATACTATGTATACATATACTATGTATATAAACAACAAGCAAGCTGTAGAGCGTACACACCGCTCAGGGGTTGTGCGTAAAGTCATTACAATTCGTACTTATAATAAACATAACACATCATATCACACACTCCATTTTTATATACATAGAAGATAATGTATATAAAAATGGAGTGTTGTTTGTTAGTCTCGCCAAAACTCAAAAACAGCTCTAAAATTATAAAACCATACTCTTCTTAAATTTAAATATAAATCTTTGATAGATTTTACGCAACGAGGTTTATGGTTAATTAAATTATAATTGATAGGCGGGTATGACAAATTATTATTAATTTAATTTTTACCTAAAAATAATACTAGTAACGATATTTACTGGATTATTGTAAGCAGTTCAAACTAAGTTTATCATACTTGTGTTAGGACCATCGAGTATGTGATGAAATATTGAAACGTTCTTATAAAGTTATTTGAATAAAATTCTATGAAATATATGTATAATATATTATTTGCATAGATTTAAAGAGTAGCAGACGATAACTCAGACTTCGAGAAGTCTGATATGAGACACTACATATCCAAGAGTAATCTTTGTAACCAACAATCTGGCGGAACCTCTATTTATGTTATTTAAATTAGTTCACGTGACTTTAGTACTTAAAGAAACTTTAAGTTCAACAATGGGCTAACACAAAGCAATATCCCGTTAGTTAATAGCCATAAAAATGTTTATCTCTAAATTTATTTCAACAAATCAATCAATACAGCCCACAGGCCTCCTCAATTCCAAAGGATTGCGGGTACCAACCCACACGCTAGTCCAAGGTGGAATAGCGTGACTAAGTTTGGGTTCCTTTATTATTCTAAAGTCTTTTATAGAATAAATCCTGTCGTTTACGGCGCGACAGGTTTTCCTCGAGGTAACTGAATAATTCAAACAAATTTCACGGTGATATTTTGGCACCGCTCCTCATCTCATTTCCTAACCCATCGGTTGTTAATTCTAGCAAAAGAACGTTCATTTACAACGTAGAGAGCCGAAATTTTCATTTTTTAAATCTTTAAAACGTTTTTGCGCTTTCATAATCCACATACATTATAGAATTTTGAACAATGCAAAATATTTTGTTCTACATAATATAATCTACAGCGTCACATCACGTCACATCCTGTTTATTTTATATTTTGTAAACAACCATATAATGGAAGTTATGATCAATGAGTGCGAAATATTTTCGATTAACCTCATTGAGATTGCAATAAAAATTTATCTGTATCTGTAATATAAATGTGTTTTAATACATTATCGTTAATAGTATGAAAAAAAACTGCCAGTTTTCTTTAAAAAAAATCATTTAATGCCTTTAACAAGCGTTTACATTAAATTGGAATAACGGATATATAATCGAAATACGGATATATAAGAGATGAAAACGTATTATATCATCGTATATATCCGTATTATATTTAGTATTATAAAGTTGGAGGAATGGGCAGATATGAAATACTGTCTCGCTCTATTGAGCACACCCAGCTTTTTCGAGGCAAGATTGGCCTTTTCTTCCAGATGGCCGCGAAACTGGTCGTCATGTGATATGTCGACGCCAAGGATTCCGATACACGGCTTAAGATTAAGGGGAGTGTCTTCAAAGCGAGGAGAAACGACAAAGGGAATCTTTTTGGTGGTAAATGCGCAAACTTATATCTTTTTGGGGTTTAATTTGGATTAGGTTTCACTGACCCCAATCCGAGACCCGGTCTAATGAAGTCTGTACTTCAGACACAAGTTTGTTCCGACACTTCGACGTGTGCCCGAGAAATATTTACACGGACGGGGTATAATGCATATCCCGTGGTGTCGCCTGCAAACCAACGCATGCTACCAATTTGCAGACCAAACAAAGTAGGGGAAAGCACAGCTTTGTGGAACGCCAGCATTCACGGGCTTCAGATTCGAGCAAAAACCGTCTAAAACCGACTTTTATAATAATAATAACGGGACGGTACAGCGGTGATTCGTGCGTATTTGTAACATACAACATGTAACTAACCTAGTCTATAAGAAATATTATTTACTAACCATAATGAGTCACTGGTCACTTGAATAAAGAATATTATTATTATTATTATTATAATTTTTCAGGCAGCCCATAGCACTTCCGTACTTGATGCATAAATTATGCATATATCCACACCCGGCCTGTAGTTACCTGGATCATAGATCACCCTTTTTGGGGATCAGATGTATTAAGGCTATCTTCCATAAGATCGGGACTATTCCTGTGTTATAAGAGTGCCGGAAAAAGCGCATAAGAACTAGAGCTTACTAGGAAGCACATATTTTTAGCACAATCGGGGGGACGCCGTCTGGCCCACTCGACTTATTGATGTCTAATGAGAAAGGTGCTTAGAGATTTACCATTGTGTTAATTAAGATATTTATTACATTAAAACTTAATTTTTCCTAAATTTGTCTTAAAAAAAGCATAAATTCCAAGCAATGAAAATATGTCTTATTATATCATACATGTGATATTTGACTTGTGACTCTCAAATAAAATCATAAAAACGACTTTGTTTGCGGCGTGACAGGTTTTCCTCGAGGTAACTGAATAATTCAAACAAATTTCACGGTGATATTTTGGCACCGCTCTTCATCTCCTAACCCATCGGCTGTTAATTCGAGCAAAGGAACGTTCATTTACATTTACAACGTAGAGAGCCGAAATATATATTCCCGACGATACAGACTTTTTCTTTATAACTTTTTTTTTGATATATAAAAGCTTCTTGACTATCAGCAGTACAAGTTTAATCCATTATCCTTTGTCGATACTCTAGAATTTCTTTGTTTTTGTCCTCTAGTTATGTGTTAGCTCTGAAACATACATTTATAGATTCAATAGGTTCTCTATACACAAAGAGTATTATAGATATAATATAATTATAAATATCTGTTGTATGACACTTAATTATATTTTCAACAAAACTACATGATTCTGACAATTTTATTTTCAAATTAATTTGTATAGGAACTTATAGTCAGTACTTTTCGCCTACGTTTTACTACCATTCATTATAAAAGCACATAAACTGTCTGGAGTATCTTCTCTGAAAATTGATGTCACAAAAGAAGCTTTCTAGAACAAAGAGAAGCAAATGGATGATAACTAACCGCGCCCAAAGCAACTGGCAGGCACTCATCACTTCAGACTCCCGCAAAGCTCATAATTAAGCTCTAAATGACACACACATCCATCCACAACTAATAATAAAATAAGCTCTCGAGCGGTATTTTTCTTGATGTTTTATAAAGAAATAATAGAGAGCACAAGACATGGACTAAAATGTATGAAAATGGAATTTATAAAATGGTTCTACTCCTCGTGCATTACTGCCAAGTTGACTTCAGTGTGTTTAAGCTCTCGGGCAATTACAACAAAACAATGTTGAAATAATGCTGTGGAATTTGAGCCGCCAAAACACGTGTGTAATCATTTCGAAAACTTGATGAGTTTTTTTTGTGGCCATAAATATAGTATATATAGCCATGAGGTTTTTCGCCAAGTGTCAATTTCATTATTTCTTATTATTATTACAGCGCTAAATTTATTTTTATTACTTCCTTTCATAAGGCAAATTAATCACGCTTATATCGCATTATATTTTAAGGCAGCGAAGTTTAATTTGCTAGAGGTATTTACACAATGTAATTAAAAGTTATATTAAACATTACATAAAAAGCCTCTCATTTTTCTTTTAAGAATTGGGCATAATGTATTCGAGATATTCAACGTTAAGATATGACTACGACGGTACGGCACAGTTATGGAAAGCAACGTAATAATATTGAGTAAAAACAAACAGAATCTCAACGGTCATACATGTTATTCAACTAATCTAAAATTAGTTGTTCTAGCATTCAACTACAAAGTTATTTTAAAATTAAATATTTACCAACACTGATATGAAAACATATTTGGACAGCTTTTATCCACAATGAAGCTTTTAGCATAAGATTGCTGACAACTGAGTTTTTTTCATATTACCACATATTATGTATTTATTGAAATATATTATTTAAGAATAATAACTCTTATGCGTTTTTTTCTTAACAAAATGTACTAAAAACGTAAGTACATGAATTTTGTTTCAGAATTTAATATTATATTTTTGCTGCAGACGAGGATGAAGAGCCCCGTTGTGTGACATTAACACCACGACATAAAGCGGCGATACGATTCATTAGAAAGGTAATAAATAATAATGTTCACTACTTAGATGTAACAGATGATTTTTCTGTGCTTTAACTATAATATTATTTCAAATATTTGTAGCGTAATCTATCCTCAACATAATCCTCGTTAAAATGCGATATATATAATACATAACAGTTCTAATAATATTAAAAATATAACATTAAATAATCCAAATTAATTTTTAAACATTTGTTTACTTGAAATTAAAAGTAAAATTTTTTTACTCTTTCAGTTAAAACTTAAGTCTAATAAATTAAATATTTTGTAACCTACCTTAATAAATTAACCATCTTAATTAAACGTAAAAGTAAAAGTAAGCGAAATAGAAATATAATAAAATGTAATATTACATAATATGAGTATAATACTATACATATAAAACAAGAATATTATTACTTAACGATCATTATAGTTTTTTTTTAATTTCCTACGTACCTACATTATAAAAATAACACATTTTACTCGTCTTGTTTGAGCACACGTGTAAAGTACTCGTATATAAAAGGCCTCTATACATGCTTTACGGTATTCAACGATATTGTTTACTTTATACCATAAGAATACGCGCTGACGGAAACGTGGCTACAAACATCTGACGCGTAAACAAGCAACTGTAAATAAATACTACTTTGTAAATTCTAACAATCAATCTTAACTATTAATTTCATAAATATCTATGGTGAAATACTGTAATAATGAAAATCAAGAATACAACATATAACAACTATTAGTCTATGTATTATTATTACATAATAAAATGTAACACAATTAGCGACCTAGTATAAAATATACATACGTGTTAAGAATATTAATTTAAAAAATAATGTTTTTTTTTTTCTATTTTATTAAAACTTAGAACAAGTACACAAAAGGCACAATTATGGCGATGTTATTTAGAGTGGAGACAAGAATTATTCCACTGAAACAATGCTAAGTAATTAGATTTCTATTCTACTCGTCCATAGTAAGGAGAAATTTTCTTTTAATTACCTTGATACTTACATTGCTTATGGAGAAAAAGTCTTTTCGCATATAGTTGTAAAAATTTCTTCGCTGTACTCTATGGAACTGGCTGGTTTTGGTATCATTAAATAGTAACTTTTTAAAAAACAACATAATAAAAAAAATAGCTGGAAACAACATTTTACAAAATGTTGTATATTTATTTGTTTTTCCTTGTGTCAAAATGAGTGAATCTTATGAAAAAATACGATACATTTTAAAAAATTATCGCAAAAAACAAATGCAACGCAAGCCGAAAAAAAATTTGCGACCTAGTGCAGTGTCAATAAGAGTAGCACAATGTTAGTTTAGGCGTTTTCAATCCGAGAATTTTAGTGTCAAAGATGCATCTCTCTCTCTGGTCTCCCTGTTACGGATAAAATCGACTGCCATTTTTGAAAAAGTGGAACAAGATCAGCATATAAGTCGTTAAGACGTAGCTGAAGAACTGGAAATTGGTGGTCAAAACACCCACCATTTAAAAAAAACTGGGTATACAAAAAAGCTCGATATTTGGATGTCGCACGCGCTCACTGCGAAAAATCTTATGAAACATGTACCTACTCATTTGCGAGATGTAATAAAACCGTTTTTAAAGAGTTTAATAACTGGTGAAGAAAATTGGATCATGTACGACAAGAACGTGCGAAAAAGGTCGTGGCCAAAGGTCGGCCAGGCTTTACAGACTAGCAAAACCAGGTTTAACTCGCAATAAGTTGATGCTTTCTGTATGTTGGGATTAGACGGACGTTATTCATTATGAGGTTTTACCGCCAGGCAGAACCATCGATTCGGATCTCTACTGCCAACAACTGATGAGATGTCTTTCATCACGATAACGCTAGATCACACACATCTTTAGCACACATCTCAGCCAAAATTAAAAGAGTTTGACTGAGTTTGAGAAGGGAGGTGTTAATGCATCCGCTATACATCTGATCTTGCATCTTCAGATTTTCACCTGTTTCGGTCTCTTTAGGCAATATGAGATTAACATCAAGAAAGCACTACCAAAACTAAATACTTGTCGCGTTTTTTTGATCAGAAGTCCCAAATAAATGTAAATAAACTTTGAAAAAAAAATGTCTTGATTTTTCATATAAAATGCGAAGAAACTTTTTCCCTAACCAATTATAATGATGAAATATCAATAATATAAGAATTCGCCAGAAATTTTTATGGTGTTCATAATACGAGTACGTTATTCATCCATAAGTACAATGCAAGTATAAGGCACAAGTTTTATAAAAATAGTCTGAAGGAGCAAAAATTTAGGATCGCGGGACCAAAATGAATTTGATGCGCTGTGAATTTCGATTTTCTTAAGGGGAAATTCTCATGGATGCCACACCACCACAGGATAGTAGGAAGGTTTTACTTTCTTTTACCTAAACACTAGTACATTATGCGCTCAAATACTATCACATTCTACCCTACTCTAACTGAGAGTGCTGGTCCTAGCAGAAGCTTCAATCTTTTTTTTTTCCAATTTTCGGCTCTCAAACCAGGGATTAAAAACTTAATTGTTCTCTCCCTTGAAATTTTCAAGAGTTGGTAATTACCCCAGTATGCATGAATGAAAAATTGAATAAATAAAAAAAACAAATTGGCAATCTAAACTTGGAATAAGTGTGAATTAGAATTAGTATTCATTTCCAAGTGGTGTTTATTTTAATATTTATATTAACTAGTGGCTCGCATCATTAAACATATTCTAAAAGAATATAAACATATTTTAGTTCAGCATCAAGAAATAAGAGCATGAGGAAAAACATTGGACTCATACTTTTTTACTCCCTAAATATATTAACGATCTCACAACAACTCTCAGTCTTTACTAAATGTAAATTGAAACGAAGACAATATATTATTTTTATATTACTATATACTTTGTTACTAACTTTTGTTACTTTGAACGCTCTTAAGATAGATTTCATTGACCTTAAATTTTTGCACCCAAGCTTGTAGGCATCCTACTTTGGAGATAACACTTCGGTATCTTGAAATCGATTCGCTTCGCTATATCGATTTTAAAAAAATTTTGTTTAGCAATATAAGAACCACCACTTGTCACTAATAGTTATAACTAATTGCCATCAAAGAAAAGAAAAAAAAACAATAAAAAAAGTAATTTTTGTACATCATTCTTGTAGCTGAACAACAGGTGATATGTATTAGGTGCGCGACTAAATTCTCGCTGTTTTTTATACAAAAATGTATCTTAATTGTGCAAAAATGCTTACATATATATTATTCAAAGTATGGCCTACCACTAGCTACAACTTTTGCCCATCTTTCTGGCAGAGCTCGAATACCGTTACAATACAAGTGCTCGTCTTTTGAGGCTATCCACGAATCAAGCCATTTTTCGTTATGTCTTCATACGAACGGAACTGCTGATCAGCCAGATCATGTGCCATCGAACCAAACAAGTAATAATCGGACGGCGCAATACCTAGGGAATATGGTGCGTGGGATAGGACTTCCCATTTGAGCGTTTCCAATGTAGGTTTTAACAAGTTTGGAAACATGAGACCGAGCGATGTCATGCAGTAGAATCCCTTTTTCGTGCCTTTGCTCTTATTATGGCTGTTTTTCGCGCAGAGCTCGGGTCAGTCATATCAATTGAAGTCGATGATATTCCCCAGTGATGGTTTCGTTTAGTTTCAACAGCTCATAATAAACAACACCGACCTGGTCCCACCAAATACACAATATAACTTTCGCAACGTGTATATTTAGCCGAGCCAACGACGTTGAAACATGACCAGGCAGTCCCTACGACTTTATTTTCTTTGGATTGCAGTAATGAATCCATTTTTCGTCACCCGTCACGATGCGATGAAGGAATCTCTCCCTTTTATGCCGCTGGAATAGTTGTTCACAGGTAAAAAAACGACTCTTAACTTCCCCTGGCTTCAAATCATAAGAAAGTGTTTTGATTTTGCTTCATTTCCAGCGCATGCAATGGCTTGGCGGGTAACTTCTAATATTGAAGCAAGCTGTTTTTGCGTTTGGCACGAACCATCATCGAGTAATTTCTCCAGTTCAGCGTCGTTGAATGTTTTTGGCCTTCGTTTGCGCGGACAGTCGTCGTTTCACACAGCTAAAAGTATATGACGCCACAATAAAATTATTAACGTGAACGGTTTGTTTACCATAGTCTAAGTTTGGTTCTTGATGGTTTGGATATGTTAAAATCGATCAACACTTACTGCTGGAGCCATTTAATGACAAACAGCGAGAATTTAGTTTCGCATTAAGTATTACCTAAGGCGTAATACAATTTTATTTAAAGAAAGTGTGTGTGTTCTCATACGAATAAAAGACATAACTCATGCGCCACCTTTTTTAATCAGTTTTAATAATATACCCGAGTATGCCAATAACAACTCACTAAAATTTGTGTGTGACGTAAATATAATACTTTATATCTAGGATATTATTATACCTTGCTTCAAATTAATGTAAAATTAACAAAATTAATGTAAAAACTTTTAAGGTATGTGTTAGTTCAATATGTTTAATCCCCTTTGTTCATTATTATGAAATTAGTAAAGCCTAAAAAATATGAATTTTGGAACCAATGTTCTGGACACAACAATTAAAAAAAATAAAATGCCTTAAATAATAATTGAATTAAAGATAAATAATAATTGAATAACACTATCTTCGAATACAGACACCAAAAATTTTACCAAATCCATTTTATGTTTTATTATACTTTTTTGTATTTTTGCCTATTACTCTGAAAATGTTTATGTTGTGGAATCTTAACAGATGAAGTATTTTGTGGCCCGACGTAAGTTTAAGGAAGCACTTAAGCCATACGACGTAAAGGACGTTATAGAGCAGTATTCCGCGGGGCACGTGGACCTACTGGGCCGAGTGAAAAACGTCCAGACTAGGTATTACCTAGCCAGCGACACCTGTACGCCTTGCACTTACCATTTATCTACTCTACGTTTCCATACATTACTCTCGTTTGGTCCTTACACCGACTGTGTCTATTAAGTTATCTATGTAGTCAAGTTTGGCTTTACATCTAATACATTATATATTTTACTTAGTAGTTTATTGTAGTGTGTGTAATGCTATCTTTAATTTCGAACATGCATAATAACACTGAAAATCAATCAATTCTCTGCCTTACTTTATATTTCTAGTGAAAAATTTTTATGTTTTGTAAACAGCTAGAAGATGATATAACTCGTCATAGTAGGTATTCTCACAATAAAAACATCACAACAATAAATTAATAATATATTAATGTTTATTGCTGGGACATACGCTCATATTGAAGGTTTATATCCTTTCGAATATTTTTTATTTTATTTTTTTACTCTATATTTACAAAAAGCTAAATTTCAATTATTATTCTAATACTGATATTTGCAAATAAAACCCTACCTTCTTAAGAGGACACTAACATTTATTGTATTTCTACTTTTTCGTCACTAACTTACTATAATATTTATAAAAAAAATGTGCTTTTTAATATAATATTTAAAATTTCCGTCTACTCGTGAATTAAAGTAACTAAAAATATATAAATAAATCTGTAAACACCTAGTATTTATAAATTTTATTAAATAGCGTATTTTTACCAGAATAAAATTATATAATCAATTAGTTTATTCGCTAAACAAGTTTTGAATAATGTACATACTATTAATACATTATATAATAATAAAAGGCGACGTGCATCAATACGCGTATATTAATACACATATCAGGATAAATTTTATTTCCGCATAGCTCAAGTATTTTGTCGCGCGCAAGAGATTTAGAGAAGCATTGAAACCTTACGACGTGAAAGATGTGATAGAACAGTACTCTTCCGGGCACGCTGATCTGCTAAACCGAACCAAGAACTTGCAGTACAGGTGAGAGGAGTAAGGAATACAATAATGGACTCGACTCGTGCACAGTCGGACATTGTCGTCGCTGCTTTTTTCACTGCTCCCCGTTAGTCTATCGCAGACTATGTCGAAGCTGTTGTTCATTTATTGCAATATTTAAATAATAACTAATTATTATACAATACGCGTCTTTCATGAATTATTAATTTGTTTATATTTTTTTAATCGGTAAGCTGTTTATTATTTATCTTATGTAACAACCACGAGCGGTGTAGATCATGGAGCTTATTTGTGTAAAGCTGTCTTTTGTTATAATCTAGATGTTTGCGCACGAGTGTTAGTTCAAACTTTTTCATGGGCTTTTAGAGCCCTTCTGTGTATATCACCAGTATATTTATGCACAATATTTCAAATATTTTAAAGAGATTGGCCTAACTATATCATTATGGAAAACTTGTCGATAAATTTGGCTTGTAACTGTGGTTCAGTTGACTGATCTTGTAGTTGATTTTACTGAAAACAGTCTAGTTACTATAAAGCAAATTCTTAAAATAATAATAATGTCGCATTGATATGGTTAATATATGTAAATATATACCAAATTAAATTTACCAAAGTTTAAGGCACATATAAATAGTTTTTAAATCCATAATATCTAGTGTTAAATCTTATAGAATTATATTAATGTATTGGAAAATATAAAAAAATATTTTTTAAATTTTATAAAATTGTAACGTCGAACGAAACCTGTTGAACGAAATATATTAAAATATGAGCCGCAATTTATTAATAACTTCAAATTTAATAGATAGAGAAAAAACTATTTTTTATAAATATATAGACAAAAAATTAGAGTCCAACTTAACATCGTCCATCAACTAATTCCAACAAATGATATTAAATATTATATTAGCTTAATATTTTCATCTATTTCAAATTATATATAGGTCTAAAATATATTGATTTATTTCACTACGGTAAAATAATTACAAAATATGATATTCGCTTGTTTCAGCATTCACATTATATTCTTGGCCTACACTGTCATTTGCATATATAGTCCAAGCAACATTGCACAAGCATTTTGTAGTTTTTATCTTCTTGTTATATTATGTTTACTTCGTTCTAAACCAAATAGCTGTTTAATTATTGTTATTTGCCAAAATTAAAACATTTTCATCCTGGTATTAGATGCTTTTTATTCTTAGTAGACAAACCATAGACTCTAAAATCGATGCCTTCCTACTTTATGCACTTATTCATCAGTATTCAAAATAGAGCACAGTCTGATGAAACCAACAAAAAATATATTTTATTTTTGTTATTTACCGTATGAACCGTAGAAATGAATTGCTTTTTCTTCCTATATTTTGCTGCAATGTGTGCTTACTTATCCTATATACTCCTTTATTTACTTTAATTGAACCATATTTATTATGCTATGTAGTTATGTAAGCTTTGCACGACACTATCATATATAATATTTGCACAAAACAAAGAAGGTAGATTCTTAAATATCAGCCCGCGGCAGTGCACTGTTGGACATAGGCCTCACTCAAGGCGCGTCACCTAGTCCGAACTTCGGCTACACGCATCCAGCCTCTGCCAGGCGCCTTATGCAGATCGTCGCTCCATCTAGCAGGGGGCATCCCACACTACGATTGTCGAGTCGCGGTCTCCACTCCAGCACTAGTCTACTCCAACGATTCTCGGTTCTCCGACAAACGTGTCCAGCCCGTTGCCACTTCGTTCTGCTAACTTGAAGAGCTATGTTGGTGACTCTGGTTCTCCGGCGAATTTCTTCATTTCGAATTTTATCCACCAGAGAAACTCCGAGCATAGCCCTCTAAGTGACTTTGAACTTGTTCGAGAACTTTACTGTCGAATATAGTCGGTTCTGGCTCAGTATGGTGATTTACCATCATTTTAGTTTTATCCAAATTCATAGCGAGACCGACCAATTTTAAGGATTTATTTAGGCTGTTCATCATTGCTTGCAGTTCTTGCTGGGATTCCGCCAAAATCACGATATCATCGGACAAGGGCAAGTGTGAGATGTACTCACCGTTTACATTTATACCACGTCCTTTCCAGCTCAGTGTCTTGAAGATATCTTCCAGCGCATTAGTGAACAGTTTCGGGATATAACACTCCCCTGTCTCACTCCACGATGCAACTGGATTTGTTTTGTCTGATTGCTCTGTACTCGAACGGACATCGTAGCGGCGTTTTGCAGACATTTCAACACCTCGATGTATCGATTATCTATCTGGCACCACTGCAAGGCATCTATGACAGCACAGATCTCGATGGAGTTAAAGGCCTTCTCATAGTCCACAAACGCTAAGTACAGGGGCTTATTATACTTTTTGTCTTTTGTATAATCTGCCGCACTGCGTGGATGTGGTGCCATATCCTCCCCGAAACCCAGCCTACTCAGGAGGTTGAAAATCGTCAAGCCTTCGCGCGAGTCGATTTGTGATGACCCTCGTAAACAACTTATAGACATAGCTCAGGAACGAAATCGGCCTATAGTTTTTAAGCAGAGTCTTATCCCCTTTTTTCTGGAAAAAGACTACTATGCTCCTGTTCCATGCCTGTGGAGTTCTCCCGTTCTGCAAGACGGTGTTGAAAATTCTGCAGAGCTCTTTTAGCATGGGGTGACCCCCTTTCTTAAGGAACTTGTAGTATCCCCGTGCTCGCCTGGCGCTTTTCTATCTTCTCAAGGCAGACATCTGGCAGCTCATCTGTGTAGTGGTGGGTAAGTGTGACTCTAGGATCATTGCGTGTGGGTTCAGGTTGTGGTGCGTGAGAGGCTCGTTCTGTGATTGGAGAAAAGTCTCCAATCACAGAACGAGAACCTCGGATTTAGACGTGAGCATTTGGCCATCTTGAACTTTTAAATATGTGAGGTGACTTCTCCCAAGCTTCTGTACAAATACTTTAGGACCCTTGTGTCGCTCTATTGCATTTTAATAGTATCCGCATTAGGACAACGCAGGTTCCGCCGTACACATTGCGTAATGCGCTTGGTGAGGGCCACCTTTTCCTCGTGTCTCGTCTGAGAGTTTAGACTTCCAGCCTGCATGCCTTCTTCCATAAAAAGTGTCCCCTTCCTCTCTTAATACCTCTACCACACTTTTGAGGTCCTTGTCAAGATTCTTGAATAGTGCAAAAACATGGGTATTAATTAAAAAATCATTCTTTTTTGAGGAGATATAATTATCATATCATCTTTATCGTTATGTGGACCACTGCTTCCACTGCTGGACAGTTTGCCAAGACGTGGTATCCACTTCAGCACTACCCATACTTCAGTGGTTGTCGGCAAACATGACCATTGCCACTTTAGTTTACTAACTCCCTAGACTTTCATTCAATTATTATATAATGTTATAATAACATATTTTAATACACATATATAAATATGTATATTAAAATATATGGTATCCTATCATTATGGCGAGTCAAGTCCCACCTTAATCTTCGAAGTTTATAACTTCTGAATCTATAGATATCTGCAATACTAAAGGCATTGCACTAACTTTACCGGCTTTTCTTACGTTTAGCGTTGAGAGCCGAAAGTCCAATACATCTGCACTTCGCCCTCTTCACCTCCAATTATCCGACATCTTTACGCCGTAGCTAATAAAATACATCGCTAGTAGGGTTAAAGTCCTGATAACATTTAGACTTTAAAATAATTTTGTTTCACCTGCAGTGAAACTTTCATTTGAAATTCTATCAAAAATTAAATTCTAAAATTATACAGCCACAAACTAATAGTAGATTTTAGTAAACCTTTTTATTGATTGACGTTGACTTTATAAACAGTCACAATAGATAAATATTACGTATAATGCATGAATAAAATAGAATATATATAACTCATTCGTTTTAATTCACGCTTACTTATATTTATAATAATAGTATTATATCTAGCCAAGAACGCTACACACCAGAATAAATTTATTTTGTGTCAAGTGAACGTGGCTTTGCATAGTCTCTGCATATCCACAAGTGGTTCAAGACTTAGTGTTCTATTTTTTTAAAGCTTTGATAGAATCTCTACAATGACAAGTGTTATCCCTCGTTCATTTAAGTATAACCACGAACAAAAAATAAATAAAAGAACCACAATTGATTCTGTTCGTTGTTAATTTTAAAACAACAGTTTCTTAATAATACCCATGTTTTCGCATGTAACAACTAACAATCGCTAATTTACAAAACATACTATGTTTAAATTGAGCAAGGGTTCGTAAATTATGTAAACTCTGTGTAGAATAGATGTATGTATGTATCTCTTTTAATAATATACAGTAACACTAATAAAAAAATAATCCACAGGTTAGATCAAATCCTTGGCAAGCAAGGCTCGAAGGCCAAAGACGTATATGCATCCAAAATCAGCCTAGCTTCCAGAGTAGTTAAGATTGAAAGACAGGTACTTAATTAAATTTAGACTTTAAATCTTTGTTATTCTATTTACTTTTAAACCCAACGTTCTATTTCAATTTTTAATTAATTTTTCAATTCAAACCTCACTGAGTAAATAGACTACAACGATGTCTCAAATACATCAAATTAGAGTATTAAAACAAATTTGAAATATTTGAGACTAAAACAAGATTTGAATTTGTTTTTATGTAATATATACTATTCTAAGTATATATGACATGGATTACTGAATAAATTAAATATTCCTTTCTGTGTACGATGAAAAGCTCACATTTTAGAAGGCGCATGCTTCACCACAGTGAATCATATCTATTAACTACATTGGCTTTATAGAATAGATAAGCAAATCAGCAAGCAGGTTACATGATGGTAAGTGACCAGCGTCGCCCAATTGACTTCCGCAATACTACGGGAACTCCAGATACGGCCTACCATAGGGTAAGGATTTGAATAATAAGAGAAGAAGAAGGAAGTTACGGAAGGAGAAGACAGAATTAAAAGAAAAGGAAAAATAACACAAGTTTCTAATACTCATCACTTACATTCGTATTAAGCGGAAGGAGTAAAATTATTATATAAAAGACTGCTAATCTTACTTCTGTAGAAAACTATCTTGTTGAAGATCATTATAATTATGGCTGTAAATTTGATTTTGAAAATTTTATACTTGTATGTCTGAAAATCTCGGTAAAATTGATGATATTATATAATTTATATAATAGCATAAATTTTACCGTGATTTATTTATTTTTATAAGTCATACTGTTTTGTTGCAGGTAGATGATATAGAAAGTAAGTTAGATCATTTATTAGAAATGTATGAAGAAGACAGACGAGCTTCAAAGAAAATCGGTAATGGGGCCAACGACGGAGCAGAGAGCGGTGCATCGGGCGAGACGTCTACAAGAATACGGCGCGCGCTCTCTGACAAGCAGAGCTCGGAACCCAACTCCCCAGTGTCCCGAGTGTCCAGTATCGAGCCAGCCCCCAGTTCTGTAGCACTAGCACCACCACGCAAGCGCCCCATGAACAGAGGCTATTCTGATTTAGGAACTAGATTTATGCGCAAAAAAGTAATTGTAAAGTGAGTTCGTATTTAATTATTTATTTAACACAATCACCGCATTACCGTTTACAAAGAACTCTCAGACAATGTGTTTGAGATCTGTGAGAACTTTAAACGTTCTTTTTGTAATTGTTATACCCTCTCAAAAAAAATCATTAATTTTGCTATAAGTTGATTCAAGTTTATTAAATATAAATCGTTGTTCTATCTCTAGCTGGTTACGAATGCACCAAGTAGTTACGGCGTCCAAACAAAAATTAATATAAATAAAAAAATTAATATCAAGTGTATTGTAAAAATTTGACATTTTGGTGTCCCGCACATAGCGAGAAAATAAAATTTTTGTCGCCGCACCGAATGAAAGAGCTGGAAATATGTTAAAGGTATTTACGTTTAGTGCACGTAAACTCATAACTAATGAACCAAGTTGCTCATGAAACTTTAGTGATAATAAGCGCCGAGAGTCCCTATTAACAAACTATAACTATTAATTATAAATAAAATATTAAGTAGCCTTATGTTAATAGTAAAACGACATATACGTACTATGAATGTTCCTTTGAAATTGTATACAAAATATAAAATAAAATAAAGGACTTCCACAGATTTGAAAAGGAAAACCTACCTTAATTTTTAATTTTAGGACTTCATCCATCCGTAACGGTGAATCTCCTCGTGACGATGAGGTGGTAATAGTAGTACCGACCGATCGTGAGGACACACCACCTCGGGTTGCCACCGACAGCTCAGGTAAAAGAAGATAAGTTAAACAACTTATTTATATTGATTTTTAGTTATTTTTTCATATCAGATACACAATCACAAATATTTATTTTAAAATATAGAAATGATGATAATTTTCCAATATTTCTTTCTTTTGCTGCACCACTATAACTGTGACGGAAAAAATTGCATATTTGTAAAATATTGCATATTTGTAAATCACGATTTTATTTTATATGAAATATTTTTATATTCAAGTTTTATTTTCTAAACCTAAGATTGTTAATAGTAAAACATCAAACAATTTTAGTTATCTCGCAAAGCAGCCAAGATAAAGTTAGCTTCTGAGTGTATGCTCGAACAAGCGCTTTCAAGGCGTAGGTTTAGTGTATTTCTAGCTTGGCCTACTGATCATATACCGTATTTATTATTACGTTCTGATTTACAATTACCTACTGCTTATTGCTCTTTTTAAACGAACTTTTCCATCACCTTATACAAGTGTATGCACATAACACGCGTACATATGCTGTATGGAATTAATAGAAACATGTAGTATATTGAAATAGAAACATGTTAGTATATTGAAATACTAATTAACCAATTGAACGTCGTTGCCATAGGTATAAATATGCGAATATTACAAAATTGCAGCATCTTATGAAGACTATTCGTCGTCGACCTCTCTCTGACCGACATCATCGGAGAGCCCCATTCTTGTCGGCCGGACCCGGCTGCGTGAGTCCTAATCCTTTCCCCTATCGATGTGTGGAATGTGTATAATAGTTTCTTATTGTGCCCTCCCTCTTGCTCCTCTTGTTTGTTCATAATCAAGGTGTTGTATTTAGAGTTACCGCATTTCTCATTTTATCATTTTTTTATTAACTTCTGTGTAAAACTTTATCTTACACATTTTGTAGTTATTCACAATATAAAATTTATCATTAAGCTTATTTGACTAAAAACTTGAAAACAATATTTAATTTACGTTTATGACTTTTGCGTATGTATAAAAATAAATAACAGTATATAGGTATACTTATAGTATGAATTTATTCCTTTATTCTTTTTTGACAAAACTTCTCTCATTAGAGCATGCTATTGTAAATTAGTAATGTTGAATATATAGATGTCATTTAATACTATCTCAAATAGAATTAAAGTTATACACAATTCAAAACTAATATTACATTTTTTAAAAGGTTTATTGTTTATTTGCAAAAAAACAATATTTTTAATGTCCTGTATAAAAAGTATTCGATTAAAAAGTAACATTCAACATAACTTCACATTTATATTTTTAACTTGCTAAATACAATATCACCTAGTCGAAGCATGGTTGCATTGTCGCCACTGAGGCAAAATATCCTTCAATCCTAACTATGCTTGGATCACAGGATTGATAAAATTATTATTTTAAATTCGAAAATATAATACACCATGTCAAAAAATATTAAATTGAAATAGTAATTTACTATATACTTTACATTTCAATTAATTATACATACATCACGCACTTATAACACGTTTTATATATTTTAATAAAACAGAATTACGTATTCGCCTTTGAAATACAATATTTTTCACAAAATCAAATAACAACTGTATGACATAAACATCTGTATGAAAATATGAGCGAGGTGCTGTTACAAAAATATATTTTTATTAAAATTCAAAAACCCTTTTTTTACTTTTCATTCATAACTCTAATTGGGTTATGAATGCGAAAACGCTGAGGAATCGCAAATGCCATATGACATAGGCCTCAAAAAAACCATGAAGAGGTACGAGGAGCACAAGTTAGGCTATAGACTGTGAGGAGGAGGCTTTTAGATGTTGATACTCAGTCGACGACCAGCACGGGCCCCCATATTACTCCGTGAGCACCGGAATTGCCTATCTTGGTCACTAGGTAACTGGAGTAGCGTAGTCTTCTCCGATGAGGCTCGAATTTGTCTGCATGGTGAGAACCAACGTCGGCGAGCGTTACGAAAACCAGCATAACGCTATGCTGACGTGTGTTTCGAAGAAATCACCTTTAAATGGAAGATCTGTTATGTTATGTCCATATTTAGTACCGAGATACTATTAATTGAAAATGGCTCACTAAATGCGAACAGGAATCCTTTGTCACAATGCCCATTTATATGGATAATAATGCTCGGGCCCACTGTTCGACGGAGATATTTTCTATGCAAAAGGTCGGCATTCGTCGTATGGACTGGCCAGCACGGAGCCCCGATCTTAACCCCATTGAGCACGTCTGAGACCTTCTAAAAAAGCGAGAGCTATCTGCCCAACCACCTCTACAAAACATCAAGAAACTTAAACGTGTGATCTCGGCTGAGTGGGAATATATTCCACAGGACACCATTAAAAGCCTAGTGGAAAGCATGCGAAGACGATTACATGCTGTAATTGCTGCAAGGGGAGGTCATACTCGTTATTAATTAATAGTCATAAAAATACTCGTAGCCTTAATTTCATTATACCCATAAAAATGACCATTTCCAAGTGTTAAAACAAATTTCTAAAAAAGATAAAAGAAATATCTAGTCATGTAAGCTAAAGACATACTAAAAATAATAATATTATCCGTAGAAAAGCCAGTGACTGTAAGGTGCCCGTTTTCTTTCAAGGATTTTAGATATATATATATATATATATATATATATATATATATATATATATATATATATATATATATATATATATACAAACCTTTCACTTCAATATAGACGCTAGAAATGTGTTGTTGTATAAATAAAATTTTATAACATTCATTTTGGGAAATATCAGAATTTATCAATTTTATGTTATTGCAGAGGTTTGTGCAAGCTGTTCAGTAGAAGTAGAAACCGAAGCGGAAGCAGGTGGCACTCGATCAGATAGTTCTGGAACGCCATCGTGGTGCGAAGGTGAAGTGGAGGGCGGTGACGAGCGTGGTTACGTGTCAGGAGATTCGTTGGCCGAAGACACTGCTCTGTTAGGTGCCGTACAAGCTGGACATCCTGCAAGACTATTACGTGCACAAAGACGAGATGTTGCCGTCGACCTCCACCTACTGCGACCCGACGTATGAATCCCCGCTCATTCTACACCCTTTGATGTAAACATCGAGCCAGGGATCTCTTTCGCACAAAACCGTCATTCGTTCACAAATGTCATTCACAATGTTTTAACACAGAAATTATCAAATAATGTGCTAAAGCGCTTCTAAGGAATCCTTTAATGTAACTGTTAAAAAAGGATAATGCAGTGGAAATAATAGACTATTATATACAACGATATAATGTAGATAGTGTGGTTAACCTCAGTTTCGGATTCCAATTGTTTAAGATGTATATAAAAGGACCAAAGACTCAAAGTAGACATGATATCTTTTAAATACGAGTGCATGTTATAGAAATTACGCTTATTTTATTGTCTTACTGCGTTAAACGAGTTAAAAGGAACCAAAAGATCCTTTTCATGTCATACACAATATTAGAGCTAATATTTTAATTTAATTTATAATATTATTATTATTTTAATAGTTATTATTTTAATTTAATATGTATTTCATTCAAGCTTAATTTTGCGCCTATCTTATCCGATACTATAATTATGTATTAAGAAATACATAATTTTAAAGACATAAAAATTTTGCCCAAATTAGCCAGTTATAAAAAGCAATATATTAAAATTAAAACCAAACAAATTAATTACATAAACAAACTTTAAATAGTGCCTGCAAAAGTTAACGTGCAAATTGACCAAATAACCACGATTTAGATATTAAGCTATAACAAAAAATATCGATTAACTTACACTTTTATGTTCATAAACCCTACATAAAAATACGCAATTTTTACCGTTGAATAAATTTTGGCTTAAACTAAATAAATAAATAAATAAACTAAATATTATAGATATCTGCCTACTATCTGTATCTGACCCAATTAATATTTCATCATGATGCTATATTTAACAAAACCATAGCCTTTCAAGATTACAAATTAACTGTGATAAATATTTGAGTTTTGTGGTTATAATACTATTCACATTTAACACTAACGTAATATCAATAAATTTGTTATGATATAATGTATCGAAATAGTTTCCTACGTAGATCTACATATTTGTACCGTATATTACAATAAATCTGCATCGAATTCATCTTTCAAATAAAACCGGTTTCACCTTAATTACACAGATAAAGGTTATTAATTTAAGTAAATGATACAAGAAATATGTAAACATTTTAATTTAAAGTATATTTTAAAAATTGGATCATATTCGTCCTGATTGGTCGGTGTTTTGAATTATTCAAATATTTAAAACTATGAGGTTGTAATGATACTGATGAGAAATTTAAAAAAATATTTTATAACAGCCTAACCTAAGTCTCGCAAATGTACGGACTTAATCCCTTCAGGCATTATCTAACAGTCAACCCAGGCAGTAATTAAAATATGTTGGGAGATATAATTATTTATCTTGTTTGTCTTTTCTTTTCTTTAATGGCAATTAGTTATAACTATCATGCCCGTCTCAAGTAAAATACAATATCAAGTCACTTGATATGTCACTATTCAGCTTGTCACGTTACATCTTGATAAAATGGTGGCTATTCTACCAAAACCTTTTATGGCCTTTTTCAGTTAACTTAAAAAGTCACGATATATGTGCTTATTCCATATCATTTCACTTATACGCCTTAATCGAACTATATTATATAATACGCCACCACAACTAAACAACATAACTGATAATAATATGAGATTATGAAAATGAAATAAAACACAACATCACTGATGTAAGTTGGTAGGAAAAGTCCATTTTTATATATTGTATTTCGCAAAAAATACGTCGTTAAGAAGGATCTTAAAAAATAGGGGTGGGACAAGTTTAAAAGCCTTATAAATTATAGGCAGCGAAAAATTATGTGAGTAACTCAATTAATAATATTGTAACTATAAACCCGACAACGGATGAATGTACAGCTTTAAAATATTTCTTATAATATTTAAAACGTTTTAGTAAACATTTCAAAAGTAATAATCTGATACTTAAAGCAAAAATTAAATGATCATTTAGTTACCGTAAAATTCCGGAAACTTTTGATGCAGATCTAACGTTACCGCGTACATATTGCATACCTAATCTAATGAACCTATTCTTGAACCAATTTTTAAATAAAGTTTTAGACACATTTCTTATTAAAAGCAGGGTAAACATTTGCCTGACATTCAAAATAATAAATGTAAGAAATTAATAATTTGTAAGTATTTATAGAATATCACACACCAGCAACCAGATTTACACTGGTCAAAAATCTAACAATTATAAATTGTATGGCTTTTGCCTATTTCAGCAAATAATAGCTACAATGGGACCTAGTTTTGCCTCACGAAATTATATTTAAAATTAGTAAAGTGCATTAATATAGAATGTACACGCAAAAAAATAAATTTGTAAATTTATCGAACTTTTTCGTATTTGTAAACTATACGAGTATATTATTTGAATTGTATTATGTAAATTTATCCAAAAAAGAAAAACATTTATTTTAAGTAACGCCTCCTTAACAACTTTTTCAAAAACGAATAAAAATCTCTAGAATGTTAAGAATAAAGTATATATAAACTTCATTTTCACTTTCGAATCTCATTTACTTGATAAAATTTGTCAACAACAAAAAGTCAAGGACGAAACAGATATGAAAATCTTAAGTACCTAATAAAATATGGTCAATCTAGTGAAAACATTTCACATAAAACCTAAAATCCTAATTGTTAAATAATTTTATTCTATAATCCATACCAAATATTTTAAACATTTTGGCAACATCTGTCGTAAAGGAGACGGCATATATTTTCTTTATAGTTTTTTATTTTAATGATTGAGGACTCATTTTAAAATGCTTTTTACTTACTTCCGCTTAAAACTATAGTTACTGATACATTAAATAATTTCTGCACACAAATTTCCCTTTTTGTACAATTAGTATAATATTTTCAAGTATTTTTTATTAAAAAAACCATAGTTCCTGCAATTAACTAATTACATAATCGTAACACGCATTGTTTGAATAACTTAGTAATTTAGTTCTCACAATCAAAATTCAATCCTAAATCAACATTTAAATGTATATATAGCTATTTAATAACTTCTATTTCAAATGAATTTACACGAAACGGACTTTTAAGACTAAGTTTTATGAAGTATTAGTTAGAATTAAGTATCATACATTTGCTTACGAGTAAAATTAAAGATAAGATTTTCTTTTCAAAAATACATTTTTGTAGATTATTAAAGTTCATTGAAATTAATTAGGTTTTTAAAACTATCAAGGGATTAAAAAATGAAGTTTGCTGATAACTACGTATATGTGTTATTTAAATACAAAATTACCACGAAAGTTCTTAAAACATATTCATATTTTTTAAGCACTCACAGATTGTGAATCGTTTACACGAAAGCGTTACATTTTTCAGAAGCATTAAAGTCACGTGTTATTAGTCAAACATTTCTCATGCGATATTGAATATTTCTAAAATAAAAGTAAAATAGCTTTACTTTTTTAATATTAATTATATTTAAAAGCTTTTTTATAAATGAATTTGAATTAGTGGGTTTTTAATATTTTATAAAAATAATAATGATCAACACACTTTTACACACTACACTGCTTGATGTTAAGTAATTTTTAAATTGCAAGAAGGCCCTTTTAAATATTTATACAAAACGTATTATTCGTATTTTTTTTTGTTACAATACTAAATAACCGTGTACTTGACATAATTTCTAAATTCAAATGACCAAAATTTCTCAGTGATTTTTATATAAGTAATATAATTATAACTAGTCACATAACTTGTATAAGTTAATGCAATTATTAAAATATTTTTATATTATATTAATTTGTGTTCTTTTTGTAAGGACAACTGTTACTTACACTTTATATTATAAAAACAATTAAATGAGATTAAGAGAAACAAATCCATATTACTCAGTATCAATTTCAGAAAACGAATGCAAGCTGATTTCAAAAAGTAAGGGGAATTTTTTTATTATGTTCATGTCTTCTATTCCCCTAATTTTCAAACCCCGAAACACTTCTGGATAGATTTAAGATAGCAATCAGTTATTTTAGCGATGCGCTTCTAATGTCATCTTTGCTTTTAAAAATTGGCCTCTTTAGTAAAGAGACCTGTTTGGCAAATAGAGCTGTGATATTCATTACTATACTACATTTATCACGAAAAGGTAATGAATAATCATCATCATCATCAAGGCATTACAGCCGCGGGTGGGCCTTAGCCTGGTCGAGTAAATTTTTCCAGTCGGAGCTTCGTTTAGCTTTTTCCCTCCAGCCCCTCACACCGATTTTCCTTAAGTCGTCCTCTATTCCATCTAACCATCAAGTGACACGCTTGCTCGTAATGAATAATGCAGGTGCATTATTTATTACCTTTTCGTGAGTGAATATATCGTCACACATCCGAGTAATTTTTGGAATTGCTTTACGGAAATAAATTTAAACCTATAATATTACTTCTAATTGATCGTTTGACTTGGTTGCAAAAAGTCATGCTTTCTCCATGTTTTTATCGTTTGTTGACTTGCTGACACGTCCAAGGCATATTAAACTTTTTCACGGCTTTGTTAGTAACGCTAATTAGAAAAAATATAAGTACCACACGTGTAACGTTTTGAAATTTGACATAAGACTAAACATTCGATAAAGCTAACAATGTATAGGTACTTTAACAAACAGCTTTTTATAAAGGTTAGTTATTATCGTAAGGCTTGATTTACTTATTTTTTACTCTATGTAACCGTTGAAGACGGCGATTGTTGGAATGATAACTCCGTTTTGGCAACCGTACTAGGAACGCTCCTCAGCGAGATGAGGAAACTACGCAGGGCAGTAAGGATTAAATCTGTGTAATCGAAGATCAGGCTAAATGGCATGCCACGGAAAAACCTATGTCTAACAGTGAACTACCGCAAACAGAGATCATGATAAATTAATGGCCAATTTATATGTTGTATAATGTTAGGTGAAAACTTTAAACTGACAATGATGAGACTATTTGAAAAGCTCTAATGCGACAGTTGTCTACTAATCAATTATTTATATTGAGAATTTCATGATTCTTCTCAACAAGGTAAAAGCACGTTAATTTAAAATTATACCTTAAACTTTCTTAAGAAAATACCGTGCACATTTGCTTTCTATTAATTACGATTACACGGTACCTACGTTGTAAACAGAGTGGAATCATTTTAAATAACAAAACAATTTCACTTAAAATAATTTCACTGTCAATAATATATGAAATAGTTTATATTGGTTCAAATTTAAACCTAAGTATTAAAAAAGTGAGTACATACTCTTAGCAATAAGATTGTCATCGCTTCTGTAATATAAATTAATTGCGTTAAATCATCTGTTTAATTTCAAGTTTATTAATGTTAGATGAAATTTAATTACTATTTATTATCGTTATGTATTTTAAATGCATTTAATTATAAATATTTTAAAATTGTTACGTTTTCAGTATATTGAATAAATAATTTACTAGTCAACCCTGTATCTTATTTGTTTGCCACGTAGCGAAAACGCTCTTCCGTTTAGTAATTATTAGGTTTTCTATGAAATTGTTTCTTATGAAATTGCTATTCTACATTAACATGGAACTACAATACATTTACTCAATCGAAGTATATGCCATTATTATCAATGCAATTTCACTAATTTGTTGAAAGTTTGTTTATAGACACCTTATTTTCGAAGCACGAAAAACGATAAGTAATATTTTTTGAAAATGGTTTTGACTAGGTTAAAGAAATAGTTTTTTTCTTTTTTCAAATAAGTTGTCTTAGTTTCTAATAATGTGGAAGCCGCGTGGCGTAATGTGGAAGCAACATTTAAAGAGTACGATAAGTGACAAGACTAAACGAAACTCCGTTAATTTGACGAAATTAATGCAAATGTTACAGATCAAAACTTCTTTTCCTTACTTTCTGATTCATAATATTTATATAAGAATTTCGTATTTTAGTACAATTTAATTTATAGAGCTTATTTTTTTAAACACAAACTTAACCATTCGATTCCCCTTTATTTGAAACCTATTTACTTGAAATTTGAATTGAAATAAAAAATTTTATGCCCTGAATGTGAAAATCAAATCGTAATCTGCATCACTTTAAACTGACTACAAACGAGATGTGCATTACTTTGTAAAATATAGGATATTAATTATGACAGCTCACGCATATGAAGTTTTGTATTTTTTTCCGTTAAAATATACTTCAGACAATATCATACTTTATGGATGGGTACCACCCCATTAGTGAAGTGCTACTCATGACGAACAACTACAGACTATGGAAAATCGATTTGAAATAAAATAAACCGATCGACATTTAGGTTAAATTATATTATTTATTGTAAGTATATAAGTTATTCGCAATTATCTATCACATTTATTTGTAAAAAAAATCTATAATTAATATATCTAATGTTCACTTTTTTAAATTATTAACCAATGATAATTGCACGTGGTATAGAGTTTCAAAAATTCATAGATGGAAATGATTCATCATTAATTTATTGGAGGTATTATTATAGGTAATATCAAAGAGTCGAAATCGTCGTTGTGAGAGGCCTTTGTCATATTATTAAAAGGTTAATGCAACAAAAAAAACTGAACATACAAAATAATAATGGAACTATCGATATCAAGTTATATAAGAATAGTAATCGAATACGTTCATTAACAATTATACACTGCCCCTATCCTTAGTGTGACCTGTCCAAATTATATTCCTAAATTTTACAAAGTATAAAGTATGGCATCAGTTGTCAATTTGTTGGAATGAGTGTCACTTTTCCTTGTCTGTTTATGAAAAACAATAAATAAGCGATTCCAATTATTTAAACAAAGAATTGAATTGAATTGATTCCAATTATTTTGTGTTTTTGTCTATAACAAAAGACATTGAGAAATGAAGAAGTAAAAGAAGTTTATTTTTTATTCAATATATTTTCATTAAGAAATAAAACATAATGCCAAGTCAATACGAAGAGGAACGTGTTTGGGAAGGATCCAACCATAATCAATTTGATGTAATATTTTTTATCAATTTTAATAATGTTTTTGTCAAATGAGTCTATTGAAGTATAAGTTAGACAAATAAATACTACAAGATTGAGAAACTTCATAGATGCTCCAATTTTCTTAGACGTATATAAACTTCACTCTTACCTCTTATTATAATTTAGGAAGAAGGCGGTGAAGATGTTATTGACAATCCCGAAGAAGTATTACAGGAGTGCTTGGAAAAGTTTAAAACTCCAGATTATATCATGGAACCTGGTATATTTGGTCAGCTAAAACGATATTTTCAAGCTGGAGGCAATCCGGAACAAGTAATTGAACAACTCTCAATAAATTACAATGCGGTGGCTCAAATGGCAAATTTATTAGCTGAATGGCTTATACTTGGAGGTAAGCCATCTAGCCAAATAGGTTCTCACTGTTAATGATAATAAAAATGCAATTTAATTGTGTAAAAATGCTTACATATATATTATTCAAAATATATTATACTGCCCATTCCTAGCTTAAATTTTTCTCATATTTCTGTCAGTTTGAATACCGTTAAAATAAAAAAGGGGAATATAGCCGGTGGGGTAGGACTTCTCATTTGAGCATTTCCATGTAGGTTTTAAAGGATTTGGCAATATGAGGCCAAATCTTGTCATGCAGTAGAATCACTTTTTCGTGCCTTTGCTCGTATTGTAGTCATTTTTCACACAGTGCTTGGCACACAATCTCATCAATTGAAGTTTATACCATTCTCTAGTGGTGGTGGCATTTGGTTTGAACAGCTCATAATAAACAACACTGATCTGCTCCCACTAAATACACAACATATCTTCTCAGCGCATATATTTGGCCGAGCCGACAATGTAGAAGCATGACCGGGCAGTCCCAATGACTTTCTTTGGATTGCAATAATGAATCCATTTTTCATCATGAGTTTTAAGGAGGTTTTAATAGCCAAACTACATTACTGGCATGATTACATGCCAGTAAAGAGTCTGGGTATGAAAAAAGTTAATTCCAAATTCAAAGCTTTAGTTTTTCAATAAATAATTCTCCTTTCCATCCTTTTTTAGTTTGCGACTTTTTACTTACTTTTCGCGTGTTTGTTGTTACAAGGTATGATGCAACTAAACCTAACTTGTTTTTATTTTAAGTAGAATAATTTGTTTGTTGCATTATCCTGCCTTATTGTAACTTAAAACATATTTTTGTGTCTATTGTAATGGCAGAAAAAGCAATAAGAGCTAGTAAAATTATAGCACTGCTGGAAGAGGGCTATTGCCAATGTTACGTCTCACAGCAGTTAAATGTGAGTCCTTCAACCGTACAAAGAACCTGGATTCAATACCAAGAGACAGATTCCATTCAGAGAAAGCAATGTTCTGGGAGAAAATGTTGCACACAAACATGGGATGACCGCTTTTTAGTTACTAAGGCACTGAGGAATTGCAAATGCTCAGACCTCAAAAGAAACCTTGAAAAGTTACAAGGAGCACACATGAGCCTTTGGACTATGAGGTGGAGGCTTTTAGCGGCTGATATACGCAGTCGACAACCACGGGCCATCAAGTTACTTCATTAGCACCAGATTGCTCGATTGAAATTTGCTAGAAATTGCCTATCTTGGACACTAGGTAACTTGAGTAGTGTATTCTTCTCTGATGAGGCTCAAATTTGTCTACATGGTGAGCACCGACGTCGGCGAATCTTACGAAGATTAAGAGAACGCTATGTTGACGTGTTTTGAAAAAACATGGTGGAAGATCTGTTAAGTTTTGAGCGGGCGTAACTTCCAGCTATCGTATGATAGTATTCATTGAAAGTGTTAAATGCGCAAAGGTATATAACATAATTCCCTTGTTATATACACAACCTGCACTAACTGTAATTGGTAAAGATGCCATTTACATGGATGATAATGCTCGGGCCTCGGAGCTCAGGGATAATGCTGGTGATGTTGATGCCTATATGCAAAAAGACGGTAATAGTGGTTTGGACTGGCCAACGCAGAGTCCGACCTTTACTCCATTAAGCACATCTGGGACCCCCTAAAAAGGCGAGTATGATCTGTCCAACCACCTTCGCAAAAACATTAGGGAGCTGAAATGTATGATTTCGGTTGACTGCGACCCCATTAAAAGCCCTGTGAAAAGTATGCATAAGACATGCCGTAATTTCTGGAAGTGGAGGTTAAACTCGTTATTATTTTTTTAATGTCTTTTTTTATTAAAGTACACACACCGATTTCTGTTCACATTAACTAAAATACCGATTCTAGGATTTAAGTATAAAAAAAATTCTAAAAAAGAAATTTCTAGTCATCTAAGCTCAGGTCAGTCAGAAAAGCCAATGAGTGTAAGGTGCCCGTTTTTTGCAAAGGAGGATATATGTGCTTATAAAACACCCCTAAATCTCAAAGAAAAATTCCTGTGTTATAACCCCTGTGTTGTTTATTGGGGTAAGATAAAAAATGTACCTCTAGTATATACTATTTGTAACTCCTATGGGAGTTACAAATAGTATATAAATACACACACATCTAAATTTGTCAACTAAGTTTAAGAAATTCAAAGGGAAAAATCTTTAGTACACCTAGTCATTTTAAGCAACTTATCTTAATTTTACATAAATTTAATTAAGGTATTTATATAACAGGAGTGAAAGTAACAGAGGTACAAGCAATGGTTGAAAACCACTTGAAAGACATGATATTGAAAACATTTGACCCAAAAAAAGCAGATACTATATTCACAGAGGAAGGAGAAGTAAGTAAAATAAAGTAAAGTATGATTTACAATTGTAAATCATAGCTACTTGGATTAATTGTTTCTTAGGTAACTTTACTTAACATATGTACAGTCTGTATTTCCTTAATTTTTTCAATCTAAAAAAAAATTGTCTCTGCTGTTTTTGACTACAGCAACCCCTTTTGAAAAATCCCAGGAGTGTCAACTGCACAGGTCATATAATGAATTGATTGTATTTCAATTATTTAATATTTTTAGACACCAGCATGGTTAACAGAAATGATTGAACATCCCACATGGAGGTCCTTAATATACAGGTTAGCAGAAGAATATCCTGACTGCCTTATGCTAAACTTTACTATAAAGGTATGGTAAATGTTGGTATTAAAATTTTATACTCTTTAGTAGGTTTTGATTGATTCGATAATTTGTTGTAATTTAAAGATCATGGCAAAAGTAATAGTGATTGAATAAGTGTAAATGTGATATGATTAAACTGAAGGGACTGACTATTTTATTGCATTATTTGAGAGTTTAAGTTAAATGAAAAATATAAAAAAATACAATTGTAGTAACATGGTACATAAGTTTAATTTAAGATAGTCCATAGAAGGTGTTTAAGTGAAGTGATATGAAATAAATGCGTGTGTTATTACTTTTTAAGTTGACTGTAAAAGTCCATAGGTTTTGGTAGAGTAGCCATCATTTTATCAAGATGTGACATGATAAGTTGACTAGTTATAGTTCAAGAGATTTGATGGTATCATATTTTACTTGATACTGGCATTATAGTTATAACTAAATGCTATCAAAGAAAAGACAAAATTGTAGAAAAATTAAAACCGCTCGTGTTTTTGCATAGGAGTATAATTACATAATACTAGCCATATATACTAGATGTATGTAAAAATATATATAATAAAATGTATATATATATATATATACCTTTATTTAATTAATTAAGCGCAGCTCATTATAGCAGCCATGAAATAAAATTGTAAAATTTCCACCGTATTATTTTTCTCTTATGATTCATTAATTATAATAATAAGTTTTGGCTGTCCGTATTGTAGCTAATATCAGATGCCGGTTTCCAAGGAGAGATCACGAGTATTTCAACCGCAGCACAACAAATTGAAGTATTTTCAAGAGTACTTAAGTCAGCTATTGTTGGTTTTCTACAGAGTTCGGATGACTGGCAAAATAATGTTAATGAGTGTGCTGTAAGTCTAACACTACGTGTTATTATTTTTAATTTAACAGTAATAAATATTCATAATTTGATTCAAAACAACGATTGTTGAGAAAAGGGGTTTTATATATTTATTTACAATTTTAAAGTCTCTCAGCAAATAAAAACCTTTCTGTTATGTACAAAGAAGAAATTTGACGAGCGGTTATATACATATTAACAATTTTTACTATTTAAAAAATTAATATAATTAAATATATTTCAAATACTTTGTGCTCGCTCTTGAAGATGCACCTCTTGCATCAGCAGAAGGCCCTGCTCGTGAATCCTTTCGACGAAACACAAAGGACCCACAAAGTTGCACCAAAATATACCTCTAGGTACATTGTTCTATTAAGAATATAGATTATTATGTGGGCAGTCAGCACTTTCACTTAGCTAAGATCCGCAACAAGCAAACAAATTATGCAAGCATTATAAAAAGATGATGCGCCTTGTTGAGGCGAAACACGTCGTGTGCAATGTGGAAAAGAGGCGGTATGTGTTTGTTGTTGTTGATAGCGGTTGGGAAGTGGAGAGTTGCTGATGGCCGTTTTTTCGGTAAGATATCTAAGTAGGTAGGTAGTTGTTCCCCGTAAATCCAATTCTTCCACTAGAAAACACATTAGGATTTGTCTGCTTTTGTTTGCTTGTCGCAGGTCTTAACTAAGTAAAAGTTCTGACTAACCACATAGTAATGGATTTTCGCAAAGTAACACCTAACTTCATTATTCAACATAGATTATGTTCATTTATAAAAGTAAATTGGACTTTTCCCGCCAACTTACATCAGTGACGTTGTGTTTTTATTTCATTTTAATAATCTTATATTATTATCAGTTACATTGTTTAATTGTGGTGGTGTATTATATAATATGGTTCGATTAAGGCGTATAAGTCAAGTGATATGAAATAAATGCGTGTATCGTGACTTTTAAAGTTGACTGAAAAAGTCCATAGAAGGTTTTGGTACAATAGCCACCATTTTATCAACACGTAACGTGATAAGTTGACGAGTTATATTTTAATAGATTTGATGTTATCGTATTGTACTTAGCACTGGCATAATAGTAATAACTAATTACAATCAAAGAAAAAGACAAGTAAATTGTATAGACGTTAAATTTATTCAGGAAATATGTGGTAATAAATATACTTTACTCTTGCTTTATTAAAAATTATGGTGTTGTTTCAGAAAATGGTCTGTCATGGAGCTCATACATACGTGTACAGTCAAGTAATTGTTCATATACTGTCACAAGAGCCAAGAGGCGGTGCTATTATGAAGAGACTTGGACAAGAAATCACACGTTGTGCTCAGCAAAGGTAACATAAAATATCAAGGTAAAATTTTTAAAATGATTGAGGCTAGAATAGAAACAAACGAAAGTAAAATATTTCTTTTCATTTAAAATAAATAAAATATATATGAATTTAATAATTAAAACAACAGCTTCAGAAATTATGTATGTGAGAATTTTTCATCATGATGTATAACTTAATGTTTCAACTCGCAGTGGACATGATGTCACTCCCATTACCCTGGCACTGACAGCAGGAGAATCGTGGCGTAGCGCTCGCACAGCTCTGGCGGCCATGTTGTCCCGAGGTGCCCTGAACCCAGCTGACATTTCAGTGCTATTCCGAGCGTACACCCAGTCGGAACCACCACCAGTTCATTTAATAAGAATACCACAATTTTTAGGTAAGGTAACATTATATATGTCTAATCGTAATAACAGATTCAAAAATAACCCAACTAACCGAAACAAATATTTTTGAGGTTGTGACAAAAATGATCTCTAAATATTGCACAAACTAATAAATAGATAAAGTTAATGGCTAAAGCAGCATCTTTTTATAGCATATTTTTAATGGCCTTTCTTAATATTTTATATTAAATTAAATAACAATGAATGGTTGACCAGATATCATCTGAACCTGGGTGTACTTCTATCACCACTGACAAAATTGAAGAATCCACAACAGTTGCCAATGTTATTATTAGCATTACATTTAATAAAATTACAGTGATGGATAAAATACTGTTAATGCACTTTTCTTTTACATAAAGCGGCATTACCACTCACTCACTGACTTATTGACATCAAAATTGGAAAAAACGATAACAGGTGGGGGATAAGATTGTTCAGAGAAAGTGTTCGGATGGGGCTAGAGGTAGAGAAATTACATCCAAACCTTGAAGATCGAAAGGTAGTGAAAAACCGCTCGATGGCCTGCACGAACCGTCTACCGGGGTCAACCTCGAACAAAAAATGGTGACAAGTGCAAATGCATGGGTGGGGAAGGGAAAAAATGCGAATCGACTGAAAACAATATGGCCGCTATTCAAGCCAAAAATCGCCATTTATGGAAAAATACTTTAGCTGAAGTTACTGATCTTGACATGAGAAACATTGCACGGCACGCTCGATTAGTTTGAAGATAGGAGGGTGGTTCTTGAACAATGTTAAGCACAAGTAGCAATTGGGTAAGGTGGTGAAAAAGATCCAAAATAGCGGAAAACAAGATTGCCGCCATACAAAGTGAATATCGCCGTTTTATGGGTCTATATTGCTCAAAGTCAGCATCGAGAGGTTATGGACCTGAAAAATAATTCCACGTCATCGAAATTCAAATTCACACTTTTGAACGGCAATGCGATGGAGGGGTTGGGCTTGAACTAACATTATTTAAACAAACCAAAGGCGCTACCAACGGACAAAAAAAATTTAAATCTACCTTAAAACAAATTTTTTGATTGCAGTTTTCGAAATTTAAAACTAAGTCTGGGTTCGCTGGTAAATTATATAGTAACATTTTCAGTAGTTTTGTATACATTCGATAGTTTGAAATTCAGGAAAAATACGGAAATTGAGTAACCTCATCTTGCTCGAAATACTTTGCACGGCACACCCGATCTATTAAAGATAGTTTTCGAACAAATTATCTTGAACACAAGTAGCAATTGGGTAACGTGGTGAAAAACTTCCAAAATGGCGAACAACAAGATGGCTGCCATACCAAGTGAATATCGCTGTTTATTGTATTTTATCCTTAAAAAATCGGTATTTTGTGATAAACAATTACGTTTTCAAAATTTAGCTCTGAGCCTTGCTTTCGATTACAATACAAGACATTTTTCCACGGCATGCGAAAACGAAATGCAATAGTGGGGTAGTGCTCGAACAAACAGTGTTTAAGGACTTAAGACGCTACCACAGGATATGAAATTTTCGGCCTATCTCGAAAAAACAATATTCTCGGCGGACAATTTTTAGACATTTTAAAGCTATTATTTAGATCCGGCGGTAGGAGGTACGTTAATTCTTACAACAGTTTTGTATGCGTTACATATCTGGAATTGTGTGACTAATACGGAAGTCGAGAAATTTCATCATTCTGAAGAGACTTTAAACGGAACGCCCAAACGGTCATAGATGGAAAGGTGGATCCTTGGGAAAATGTATTGGTTAGGAGTAGCGATTGGGAAAGGTGAAGAAAAAATCCAAAATCACGGAAAACAAGATGGCGCCATACAAAATGATAATCTTTATGCCTTTAAGTCGGTATTGGGGTATTTACAGGCTTGAAAAATTATTTTGCGTCATCGTAAGTTCGAGTCCTGATTCTTCATTTCCATATAACAAACAAATTCTTCAACGGCACGCGAAAACGAAAGCAGGAAAGTGGATACTGCTCGTACAAAAGTTGTTTGGGATGTCAACGGCCCATGGCTGAGAAAAAAATCTCGGGCGACGACCCCCTTTCTGTGGCGAAGCCCGAAACGCTCGCGTAGCCTTGAAGGGCCGCCGCAGGCAAATTCAATTTTAATTATGAACTTAGCAAAACCAAGACACATTTATCATATAACTTTATATTTATTATTAATAAATAAAAAATATGGATAAAATGAATGAGTATACAGAAAAGAGATAAAAATTTAAAGTAAATACAAAAATGATATTTCTATTATTTATTTATTTTTGTATTTTTTTGTTTCAGAACTACTTGTAGATTCATTGTTTAAATTAGGAAGTAAATTAAACCCTGAACACAAATCCAAGTACATGTATTTATTAGCTTATGCAGCAAGTGTATGTGAGGGATTAGCACCGGGCAGACCTGTCAAAGATGAGTTAAAAGCGACAGTGCAAGCAATTGAAAAAATACACGCCGTGTGTAGCAGCTCAGCCAGTTCTAGTGAATTAATTGCTGAATTACCTACATTGTATCACTGCATAAGGTTGGGAATGTTATTAAAATTACTAAACTATTAAATGTGAAAATAGGTGTAGTATTCTCATATTTTCTAAATAATAAATATTTTAAAGTAGTGTCTAAGTTGTAATTAAACATTTAATGCCCTATCATTAAAGGGAGACTAGAAAGAAATTAAAGATATATGGGGAATATAAATATTTAAAGTAAATAGTACAGACAAGATCCACATAGGCCTTGGAGTAGGCATATCTGCAGCAATAGTGTGCCGTAAGCTGATAATTGATCTTTCGGTTGTTTTTTATTTTTGGAGCACTGACGTAAACTTACTAACTAGTTCGAATTATTAAATCCACTTGCAGCTTTATCATTACTTTTGTAAACAATTGACATCATGTTACCGACTGAACCACAAATAATGATATAGAAAAACAGGTATTATTTTAGAAACAAGACTCCTTACTTGGTATACCTGATTATGAAGTGAACGTATGAAAAGGATCGAAGCAATATTATTTTCAGTGGAATTTAGTGTAAAGAACTTGCCTCAAACTAATACACTTCGAATTTGGGTAAACATTATAAGGAATTACGGCAGATTCTACATTTTAAAGTTGTGTGATAAATTAGAAAATTAATTGAGATTCAAATTTAATAATAAAAATGTTTGAAACATTTAGTTTATTTATGACAATTTTATTTAAGACAATTTACAGCTGAAGTTGGATGAAGCATAGTAGGTCTCACTAGGCAGGCCCGGGGCGAGATATTCCTATTCGCTCATTATTCAAATTTGGAACACGTAAATAACTACATACATACATAACACAATATATACACATACACGCGCGCACACGTACACACGCACACGCACGCACGCACGCACGCACGCACGCACGCACGCACGCACGCACGCACGCACGCACGCACACACGCACACACACACACACACACACACACATAATAATATAGCATAAATGCCAGCAAGTGATGCTGCTACCCTATAAAAAACATGTGGATTTGGTTTTTACTAAGTAATTTCATCCATTTTTTTACTTTTACTTATTTATTTCTATGTCTTGCCCAGAGATGATCTCGGGAACTCATTTTATACTTTTGTTAATAAAAAACGGCTATCCAATGTGGTTCTTATATATATTTGATTTCCAGATTTCCTGTTGTTGGCATGGGTGTTCTAGTATGGGTAGAATGTGTTGTTACAGAACCATCATATTTTAAATTATGTACAGAGCATTGTCCTGTACACTTAGCCTTATTAGATGAAGTTGCTTCATGTCATCAATTACTTCATCACCGGCTCTTAAGATTACTCATTCAGCTATTTGAGTCTCCTCAGGATGAATTAGAAATATTGGTTCAGGTAACTTTTAACTTCCTAGTCTTTTTTAAATTATTAATAGAAATTTCAATATAAAATTGCTAATTTTTTAGTTGGAGTTAAAAAAAATGTTGCTTGACCGTATGGTGAATTTATTAAGTAGAGGCTGTGTGGTTCCAGTTCTTCGATATATCAAACAATGTTGGCAACGTGGAGATACAGACATATCATTGATTAGATACTTTATTACAGAGGTATAGTACTATTCACTAATATACATAGGACATAGCATATCAAAATATTAAAAAATAACTTCAATTGGTCAGGTACTTGATGCGATAGCACCGCCATATACTCCAGAATTTGTTCAGCTTGTGCTTCCAATGGTTGAAAATGAAGAAATAACAGGAACAATGAGGGCCGAAGGTGAAAATGATCCTGTTTCTGAATTCATAGGTATAGAAATATTTCTTATAATAAGTTAATTTATTTATAAAAAACGAAATCAATATTGTATGAGTTCACTGTACAATTCTCGATGGAGAATTGGAGAACAACAAAGATTATTATTTATTGCTTGTATT